>JAFMSR010000015.1:43657698-43737698 GCA_022818135.1 Saxidomus purpurata
TATACTACTGGGTGCTTCACAAATGTTGATCAATTGATAGAGAATAATTAGTATGCTTATATTATACATTTTGATTAGCTGTAGCAGTAATTAAGTAGGTTCACCCTGCCCATGGCAGGTCAAAATTAAGGCAAATTAATGATGGTTTGAGCATTCAGTAATAGAATGGTTTTGTTGTATGTTTTCAGAGAGCCTAGAAAGGTTGTGTTAAGGAAGGGCTCAACAGGGCTCGGGTTCAACATCGTTGGCGGTGAAGATGGCGAAGGGATCTTTGTTTCGTTTATTCTGGCTGGTGGACCAGCTGACCTCAGTGGAGAGATTCGAAGGGGTGATCAAATATTGTCGGTGAGTTTGACATGTAGGGCAATATAATAGTATCAAATTTTGGATAGTTTAAGAAAAATAAAAGTTGAGTTAGTTTCACATTGATTTCACAGAGTTAATATCCTGTAAAAATGCATAGATGTGAGTCTAATGAGGTCAGTTCTTGCATTGAAAAATCAAATTCAAGCAATAAATAAATAGATGTGCCTGTGATTTGCTATTAGTTGAGCTCAGCGAGTAAATGTTCCATGTAAAAACATTTTTGTTCCGCATAAAATGCAAATGAGGACACAGGTCCAGTTCGACCAATGCAAAACTTCAAGCCATCTCACAGATTGAAACAAAAACAAAACTACAAGGGAGCTGAAGTAAAGTTAACAAAGATCATTCTGAAATGGCTAAAGAATTGAAAATATTTTTTTTTTGTTTTCAGGTGAATGCAACGCAGCTACAGAGAGCCACTCATGAAGAAGCCGCTGCTTGCCTGAAGGGTGCAGGTGACGTCGTGGAGATTGTGTGTCAATACAGACCTGAAGGTAGGTGACACCATGGAGATTGTGTGTCAGTACAGACTTGATGGTAGGTGACACCATGGAGATTGTTTGTCAATACAGACCTGAAGGTAGGTGACACCGTGGAGATTGTGTGTCAATACAGACCTGAAGGTAGGTGACACTGTGGAGATTGTGTGTCAGTACAGACCTGAAGGCAGGTGACACCGTGAAGATTTGTGTGTCAGTACAGACCTGAAGGTAGGTGACACTGTGAAGATTTTGTGTCAGTATAGGTCTGAAGGCAGGTGACACCATGGAGATTGTGTGTCAGTACAGACCTGAAGGTAGGTGACACCATGGAGATTGTGTGAGAATACAGATCTGAAGGTAGGTGACACCATGGAGTTGTGTGTCAGTACATACCTGATGGTAGGTGACACCATGGGGATTGTGTGTCAATACAGACCTGAAGGTGGGTGACACCATGAAGATAGTGTGCCAGAAAAGACCTGAAGGTAGGTGACACCATGGAGATTGTGTCAATACAGACCTGAAGGTAGGTGACACCATGGAGATTGTGTGTCAATACAGACCTGAAGGTAGGTGACACCACGGAGATTGTGTGAGAATACAGATCTGTTGGTAGGTGATACAGGGTGCAGGTGACATGGTAGAGATTGTGTGCCAGTACAGACCTGTAGGAAGGTTACACCATGGAGATTGTGTACCAGTACAGACCTTTAGGTAGGTGATACAGGGTGCAGGTGACACAGTGGAGATTGTGTGCCAGGCCAGACCAGACCTGAAGATAGGTGATATAGGGTGCAGGTGACACAGCTGAGATTTGTACCATTACGGACCTGAAGGTAAGTGATATAGGGTGCATATGACATCGTGGAGATATGTTCCATTATAGACCTGAAGGTAGGTGATACAGGGATGGTCAGGAAGATGTTTGTCCTTTTTTGTGGGTTATATTTCTTTTACAGCTACAGCTGAACATGCTGGGTACATTGTTATTCAACAGATCATTCAGAAATAGGTTTAGTACAAACGTGACTATATAGCATATCAGAGGCAAAAGAAATTGTCTGAAATTGTTTTGCATTGATTGAAACTGAAAGAATTGGCTTATACCCATTTTACACACAAACGTTGCATTATATTCTCTGAATTGCGCAGTTAAAATGTTATTTAAAAGGGTTTATCATGAGACAACTCATGTTATTGTATGGATAGGAATTTCATACTTTTATTACTTCAGTCTGTTTCAAGCAAATCTATTAAACAAGTTTACTGTTAGATGATCATTGTTTTCAATGTTGTAGTAAAAGTCTTGGAATTGTCTGCCTTCTCAAAAAATACTAGAAAACCTGAAAGTACAGGCACTGCAAGCTAGGGCAGTTTTCACACTCAATCACTATTGCCATAATAATAATAATAATAATAACGACTTTATTTATATAGTGGATAACAACATTTGGCTAAACCAATTTACAATGTGGTCCACCCTTAACATATTTACAAACATATATATGGAAACAATTATAACATTTACAAAGACATACAAATTCGATAAGACATAATGTTAAAGTAACTGACAAGAGCATTATTTTGCATCTAGATAAATGTTCAAGCAAACATTATACAGTGAGGCAAAACAAAAGAATAAAATCAAATTTTATCTGTGCACAAGAATCGTTTGTAATAATTATTTACAGTGTAAGACAGTATACATATCAATTTAATTTTGTTGTTCAGAAAAATGCCATTGAATATAAGACTTTTTGAATTTTATTAGTGTATCTGAAGAACGTATATTGTTTGGTATGCTATTCCAGATTACTGATCCAGAGTAGTATAAAGATTTGCGGAAAAATTCTATTCTTGGTTTTGGTACTTTAAGTTTATTTTTCCCTGATGATCTTAGTTCATGTGTAAATGGTTCTTTATGGTTAAATTTTTCTGAGAGATATTCAGGTGATTGATTATTGATGGATTTATAAACAAAGTATTGCTTTTTATATTTAATTCTGTCAGAGAAGGTCATCCAGTTTAATTCTTTGAATAATTCTGCTGATGGAGTTTGAAAATCTTTGTCGAGAATGATTCTTGCAGCACGTTTTTGAAATTTATGGACAGTTTCTAAAAGTTGATTATTGCAGTTTCCCCAAATAGTGCATAGTGCCATAGTTATATATAAAATGCTAAAATGTGTTCCATGCAACAACTATGTCCCTATTGCAAAGGTGAAGGTCATAGCACATATCGAGGGCTCAACGCGAAACTAGCCTATGTGCATTTTTTAAAAATGTTCAGGAGAAGGAAAAAACATTCCAAAGCAATAAATATATTGTTTATATAAGTATGATTAAGATATGATGTGTGTTTTTGTGATACCGAAACATGATCACTTTGATTTTTACAATCAGTTCAATTGAAAAGAAGTTTTTACAAAAAAAGTCACATAGAATACTTTCACACTGAATTCTGATAAAAATGACATTTTGCTTTAATGCGAAACTATTCTATATGATTTTCAAACCATCATTTATAAATGCATTGGCATCAGTTTTAACAACTTACAAACCTAAAGGAGTATGTAATTGATCTGTTTATGAAAAACTGCAAATAGCATAGTTTGCGCTAAAAAGTTCCACTAAAGTTGTCTGTTCACTTAATGCAAAAACTATTCTATATGACTGTCAAACTTTGATTTTTGCATTTATTTCGAGTCATTTTCTTTATTTCATGGTCATTATATAAATTTGAGCTAAAATTGTTCATAATATTGTGAAATACAACACCAGTTAATGGCAAAAAACAAAACTAATGAGAATTCAGACAGTGAAGCAAAATTTTTCAAAAAGTTTGACCCTTCAAACTGTAACAGTTTCTGGCAACATGTAATGGCAATATTGAAGGTTGTGTACATGACATCCCTTTATGTTATTGCTATGTGTCTAAATTTCACACATAACAAAATGTACTAGTTGATGTTAAATGATAATTACATCATGGTATCCAGAAAGCAAAAGAAAGTAAAAATAATGTTATCGAACTACCCAGTTAAACCTATTTGCAGTGCCTTTTACACTCAATGGTTTAATTCGGAAAAATTCACAGCTGTACTTGAATTGTTTTAAACAATTGTATTGTGCACTTCTTTTCACTTCTTTAATCTAAATATATCTTAGTATTTACAACTTTACTTTCAGGCATTTTCGTTCAGTTAAAGTATACAATAACGGCTAGCACTTGTAACATGTTTATTAATGAAATGAAATTTAATTGAATGTTACATATTAAGTCATGATATGAAAGTAATAAGTAAATGTTGAAAATTCTTATCAATCACTGTAAGAAATAATAATGTGTCCCAGTATTTTGTTGTTGAATAAAATACAGTCAGGAGTTCGGATGCGCAGTAATTATATCACGAGTGCGTAGCACAAGTGATTTAATTTTTCGCATTCGAATGAGTGACTGTATTTTATTCAAAGATAAAATATTAGTACATATTTATTGTTTCGATTCTAACACTTTGTTTTCTTTGAAAACTATCCTGAGTTATATTCAACTCATAGCAGTACATCAATGAAACTTTGAAGCGTCAAATGCGATTGGGCGCACTTGTTTACATAGTTACGTCATGTCATTACATCGTTTTGCAGAATGTCGTCCTTGGAGAAAGGTGCTGTATTTTATGGTGAAATTAAATACAACCTTTTCCCTACAATAATGTTTGTATAGGAAACACAGCCATGCATGTTACAATGATGGATTAAGCCTGATGGATGTGAACTGATAAATAATGTTTAATGCTGCAGATGGATACTATATTCCTATCCGAGTCAGTATCAAAATATTCATGCTAGAAAGTCATTTTTGTTGTGCACAGTTCATTATTACTAGAAATGACTGCTCTAATTTTATAGTATAATTGCAGAATTTATTTTCCAACTTGATGAGTTTTGTTTGTTTTGGGTTTAACGCCAGTTTTCAACAGTATTTCAGCTATTTGCTGGCAGACAATTTACATTACCTAAGGTCCTGGGAAGGACTAGTACTAGACAACCATCCTCTGTAAGAAACTACCACTTATCTCACATAAAGAGAAATGGTCCATACGTAGCTGGGCTTGTACCCCAATGATCCTCTTTTGGTGAGAGGTCACAGTGATTTCAAGTCAGCAACTCTAATCACTCAACCATAGAGGTGGACTATGTGTATATTTATGGCATTTTCCTTTCCAGCCCCGTCAGTTACTGCTTGCGTGCATCCGTCTGACATGTTTTTCATATGTTCTTCCTCACCCCTAAAGCGTCAACTTTTCTCCCTTCCCATATTACCAATTGTCTAACTTTCTGATCAATCTTATCTCGACTTAATGGGCCATCTCACTTCTCTTTTCCCAACCAATCTTTCTGACCCATATTGCCTCCCTCCCTTGCCGTATCACTTACTGTATGTGTGTAAAACTATCTGACCCTTCTTGCCTTCTTTTCCCTTCCAAACTTTTACTTTTTGAGTTTATCTGTCTGACCCATCTTACATCTATAATTATTTTGTATTAATATTTTTATATTGTATAAGTACTCTTTAGTGCTACTTCTAGAGTTCTAATAACACTCGGACGAAAGTTTCTAAGGAAATGTAAAGACAAAATATTTATCCACTACAAAATCATATACACTGGTATATATATACCAGTATTCCAACCAGAGCTTAGTCTAGTGCTGGCTTAGATGACAAAATTAACATGAAAAAAATTAATTTACTTGCAAAAGAATAATTGAACATTCTGTTTGCTGCGTAAACAGTGCTACATGGTAAAATTGCTCAAAGAAAGAAGGGTCAGTTCTAGCATTGTTCCCAATTCTCCGCTTCCATAATACATGTACACATAATACTTAAATTGATGTTATAGTGATGATACACAAGATGGAACGAACATAGATTTTGATAAGGAAACATATTTACCAGTAATATGAATTGTAAGAAAGCAAACCACCAGCTACCAGTTAATTTAGGCAAAAACAGAAATTTAAATATATTTTTTTCTTAAAGCAGTAATATACATTTTTCTATCTTTATGCACTTATATTAGAAGATTAGTTTGAATGCAGTACATCCCATGATGTCTTGTCTTACTGAATCTCACTTCGTAGTTTATTCCTGATGCAGTAGCAGGAGAGTTTCTGGCTAAACAGATTTGACTTCTTGGGGTATTCCCTTCCCAGATCCTTTAACCCTGGGGCAACACCTAGTATGAACTTCAAAGGGCCTTGATATCTATGACTTTCTTTACTGGGCATACCTACACCCCACTAATTGCTTTTCATTATTAAGCACACCTATACCCCACTAATTGCTTTTCATTATTGGGTACATCTAAACCCCTCTAATTGCTTAAGTAAAAAGTATCAATTAATATATTAAAATAAAAGTATCTTCAATAAATGATGTCATAGAATGTAAAAATTAGAAGAACAGAAGTAATTTAATAGGCACATAGACTAGTTTCACATTAAAAGGCTCAACTCAAGTTTCAGGCGAATCTATCCTATGTGAAAAAGAACCAAGGATTACAAGTTATTTTCTGAATATTTATAAGCAGATTATTATTAATGATGTACCTTTTCCTTAGTTTAAGCATAACATTGAAGTATATTCACAAAAATTGAATAGTTTTATTTTTCATATAGACTATATTAGCATCTGTTTGACTCAATTTTTAATAGGAAACTAGTCTATGTGCACCAGTGCACATAGACTAGTTTCGCATTAACAAAAGTTGGCAAGTGTCAGATAGAATATAAGGACAAATTAGTTTTTTCCCTTTTATTAACTTCAGTACAAGGAAGATTTTCACACAGTATGTGGGTACTGACTAGATATTTCAGAATATAGAAAAAAAGTACTTTTGAAAAAAATGTTAGTTAGGCTAGTTTCGCGTTGAGCCCTCGATATATGAACTTTAATTGAACTTTGTACAGTAATTATTATAGTTGTTTGTGTCCAACTCATGCTCATTACTTTAGTTCAACTGTGAACATAGTGCTGCAGATGAGTTATTCTGACATTATAACAAGACAAGAAAATGGTCTCATCTTTAAGGTCACAGTGCATGTATCTTAAACTTTGTTCTGTAAAATCGACTTAAAAGCGTTAGTGAGGGCAATCTGTTTCTAATTTAATGAAATTTTGAGCCTATGCTGTATCCAGCATATAGTCAGCTTGTCATAGCAAGATGAGGGGGGCGGGGGCAAGGGGGTATGTTCTGATACTTTATCATCGTGTCAGCAAGTTCTGATACTAAAGCATGTACTGAAATAAAACTTCTATTAATAAATCACATAATTATTGTCAAACATGAAGTCTATGATAAATTAAGCCTTGAAGTTACCTCACTACCTTTAGCAATTATCCTCCGGAGGTTCTCCCGGGGTACTGCCACTTTCAATATCCAGGAGGTGCATTGGACGACATAATATGAAATTAAGCTAATTTTACCTTACCATATATAGGTATTTTGTATTGAAGTCTGCTGGTTCTAAATCAATGTCTGGCAGTCTTTAACAGTGATTAACCTTTTCTTAAAACCAGAAAGTAAGGAAACTGTTTTTTGTTCTTTGCAGTTTCAAAATTATTACGGCAGTTTGAAAATCCAGCTTTTGCTGCACAGTAGGTGATTCTATCCTGAATTTACATTCGAGGTTTAATTTATCAATAAATGAATTTCATAAATATTTTAAAATGAAAAAAAAAAAACCAAACTGGTTTCAATGATAAAAGCTTGTGATTTAGTTGCAAACACTGGAAAAAGTTATAAATTGCTCATGCGTTTTAATTTCTATTCTATTTTTAGAGTACAACAGATTTGAAGCAAAAATTCAGGACCTCCGAGAACAAATGATGAATACAAGCACGGGCAGCTTACAAACTACGCGGAAACGTACACTTTTTGTGAGGTAAGTGCATTTACATGTCAGATTTCCCCCAAAAATTTATGGAACCTTTTTTTCTGATCGTTTATAGAACACACAGTTGTGTATTAGCATGAAATGCTCAAGTTAAACTCTGGTGTTGAACTTTTTTTGTTGAGAGTTCATGTTCAGTCTAGCTAGCGAAGCCAATTTTTTTTACAATAACGTGTTTGATTAGTAGTAATGTAAGGGTAGGTAAAGAGACATTCTCGTCAACCTAGGCTAGGTGAAGCATGTAGGAAGCCGGTAACCAGACTGGAACATTTTCAAGTTTAGAGACCTTCCCGTCAAAGCATGTAGGAAGCCGGTAACCACACTGGAACATTTTCAAGTATTTTTAAGGTCATGTTACTTGGGTCATTTAAGTGGCTATTAGCGTAGATTTATGATTATTTATTTGCAATATGTTCTATTTTAGATCAAATGTTGGTGCAGTAGGTACATGTGTACTAAAATGTATGACTATTACATTGTTATACAGGAAGTAAATGTGACTTCAGCGAAATGAAGATAAATTTTCTGCATAAAATCTGTAGGAGAAAGTTTCTAAATGGTTTTCAATCTCCTGAATTCCTCATGTTCCCCTGGAGTGAGAGAAAATCAATCATATAGCTGTAGGAAGTGACTTTGACAAGCATTAACCAGTACAATAGATTTCTTACATGCTTCTCTTTTACAATACCAGCATTGTTGATGACACCAGGTCACCTTCTTATAGCTGCCATGAGTGTTTATGGTGATATAATAGGTTGAATGAATGTTTGTTGTTATTCAGCCATCATTCAGAATTTTAAAGTAGAACTCCAGTTGCCATGTCAACTGATAGTAAAAAGTAAAAAGACATTGTGAAAATTCTTAAGATCTTCATGTATTAACCTGCAAGCAGAATTTTGCAGAAATATTCCCGTTTTGACCTTGCACCAAACTCCTTAAAGCCACATGCGTCAAAAAGCATAGGCAACAGGGGCAAGACTACTTTTCTCAATATGGCTACAGAATCTTCTTGTCTCAAAATACAGACTGGACGTCAAAATGATTCCTATAAAATGCTTACTGGGCAGTTTATGTATGTCTACTACTTTAAAGATTCACTTTTGAAGTTTTATATGGCTGGATGATTTAGACTGCAGTTTATTCTTGTGCCAGTTACTGGGCAGTTTGTTGATGTTTCACAATTGTATAAGGATTTTATTTCAAGTTTTTATGAAACAAATGCCATTTTGCACATAGTTTTTTCACATGAAAAATGCTGTTTGCACTAACTGAAATTCATGGAGAAAGATCTTGAACAGTCTTGTAGATTCTGAAGTTGTAAAAGGTACACATATAAAATGTTGGAAAATGACATTGACAGTAGAGACAAAATGATTCATTGAAGTGTGTCTGTCTCCTGTTTTCAGAGCACTGTTTGACTATGACCCTTCCAAAGACAGTGGGCTTCCAAGTAAAGGTTTGGCATTTTTGTACGGGGATATTCTCCACGTAACAAACGCCAGTGATGATGAGTGGTGGCAGGCGAAAAGAATCTTGCCAAATGGAGAAGAGGAGGGAATCGGAATTATACCTAGCAAAAAACGGTACATTCTTTATACTATGTTAAGGGTCACGTTAACCCATGCTGCAACAGGTGGATTGAAGTAGAATTTCACATTTTTTTCTGGGAACATTAATCATTTATTTTTTGGAAGAGAATTTTGCAGTTGAGAGGTTATTTCTGGAATACTGGAATATGGCAGGCTATGTTAAAATGACCTTGGAGTGAGGAGCAGTGATTAACTGGTTCTTGGAATTCTACATAAAGCTATGAAACCTCTGTATTTGGAAAATAGCATATTGATTTACATCAAAATTTCCTTTGAAGATACTAATTTAAAGCAGTTTAGAGTAACTGTTTTCTGGATTCTAGTACCTTATGTTGAGATATCTGTAAAAAAGTAACTCTGTTATGAAACACTGCAGACCAAATATAGGGGAATTTCTATTTTGTAGTGACATGAAAGCATAAAGAAAAGTATTTTATGACAGGACAAAATTAAAGATGATATTGTATTGGCCAAAATTCTAAAATTTCAAGATGCTTTCATGTTTGTTGACTTTATGGCATGGTTGAGCATAGCATTCTAGCCATGCCTCAGCAGCTGATGATAGGAGAATGATATTTTAGTTATTATGTTTCTTTCCTCTTACCTCTGTATGTTAGCCCAGCTGCTGCAGTATCAGACTTTTTATATACGTTTATTTACATCAAGCTGGACAAAGTTTTGTTAAATTTCGTCACTAGGCAACCTATGGCAAAGGTGGAAAACAAGAGACATCTTTGTCCTATTGATGCAATTCTAGTTTTAGTTATATCTGTTTGACTAAATTTCACACCTGCAGATGAAGGCGCTAATTTAAGGAGCATCCATTGTTTCCAACAAAGTCTTGTGTTAAATTATAGTAAAGGAAGCAGTATTGTGTTAATGAATTATAGCCAAACTACTATAAGTTAGGAAATATTGTGATAATTAATGGTGAATTTTTCAGAGGATATTTTAGGCTGTCTTGTCATACATCACTAATATCTTTGAACCACCTGGAGCTAAAATCTTAAATTGTTACTCCATTTTCAGTGTTTTTAAGTGCACCTCTTGTTTTGTAAACTACCCTGTATTGTTATAAAGTATGGCTGAGAGGTGCATTTGTAGCTGGTTTACCTTGGGATTTGAGGGTTCAGGGTTCAATCCTAGCCCATGCCACATAGTGGTATTGTCTTTGGGCAAGTCACAATAATTCTACATTGCCTAGTTATACCCCTGTAACAAAGTTTAGGGGGTATATAGGAGTCACCCTGTGGTTGGTCGGGCAGTCAATCGGTCTGGCCGTTGCATTTTCCTTGTCTGGAGCATAACTTGAAAACTACTAGTTGGAATTCAATACAACTTCATAAATCGTCAAGTACATTGAGAAGAAGTGCAGTGCACAAGAACCATAATTCCATCATGACTCATTACATAGTTATTGCCCTTTGTTACTTTTCCTTGAATTGAGCATAACTTGAAAACTACTAGTTGGAATTCAATACAACTTCATAAATCGTCAAGTACATTGAGAAGAAGTGCAGTGCACAAGAACCATAATTCCATCATACTCATTACATAGTTAGCCCTTTGTTACTTTTCCTTGAATTGAGCATAACTTGAAAACTACTAGTTGGAATTCAATACAACTTCATAAATCGTCAAGTACATTGAGAAGAAGTGCAGTGCACAAGAACCATAATTCCATCATGACTCATTACGTAGTTATTGCCCTTTGTTACTTTTCCTTGAATTGAGCATTACTTGAAAACCACTGGTTGGAATTCAATACAACAACATACAATGGTCAAGCACATTGAGAGGAAGTGCACTGCACAGGAACCATAACTCCATCTTGACAAATTACAGAGTTATTGCCCTTTGTTACTTTTCCTTGTCGGGAGCTTAACTTGAAAACTACTGGTTGGAATTCAAAACAATTCCATACAATGGTCTAGGACAATGAGAGGAAGTGCAGTGTACAAGAACCATAACTCTATCTTGAGAAATTACAGAGTTATTGCCATTTGTTACTTTTCCTTGTCCTGAGCATAACTTGAGGATTACTGGTTGGAATTCAATACAACTTAATACAATGCTCAAGTACATTGAGTGGAAGTGCAGTCCACAGGAACTGTAACTCTACCTTGACTCATTACATAGTTATTGCCCTTTGTTACTTGAATTGAGCATAACTTGAAAACCATTGGTTGGAATTCAATGCAACAACATACAATGGTCAAGCACATTGAGAGGAATTGCAGTGTACAGGAACCATAACTCCATCTTGACAAATTACAGAGTTATTGCCCTTTGTTACTTTTCCTTGTCTGGAGCATAACTTGAAAACTACTTGTTGGAATTCAATACAACTTCATACAATGGTCCAGCACATTGAGAGGAAGTGCAGTGTACAAGACCTATATCTCTACCTTGACTCAATTCATAGTTATTGCCCTTTGTTACTTTTCCTTGAATGGAGCATAACTTGAAAACTACTGGTTGGAATTCAATACAACAACATACAATGGTCAAGCACATTGAGAGGAAGTGCACCGCACAGGAACCAGAACTCCATCTTGACAAATTACAGAGTTGTTGCCCTTTGTTACTTTTCCTTGTCCGGAGCATAACTTGAAAACTACTGATTGGAATTCAATGCAACTTCATACAATGGTCTAGCACATTGGGAGGGGCGTTGGGAGTGTACAAGAACCATAACTCCATCTTGACAAATTACAGAGTTATTTCTCTTTGTTACTTTTCCTTGTCCAGAGCATAACTTGAAAACTACTGATTTGAATTCAATACAACTTCATACAATGGTCCAGCACAATGAGAAGAAGTGCAGTGTTCAAGAACCATAACTCTATCTTGACAAATTACAGAGTTATTGCCAAGGACAATATCTCTATTTTAGTTTCTTCTGCAAGGTATTCTTTTACTACGAACTTCCTCAGTTTATAAAGCAAGTCTTTCTGGGGTATTACTCAAATTTAGTGATAGGTCTAGTTTAAACTAGTTTGTTGATTATCTGGTTGGGTTGGGGATAGCATTCTAGGCAGGCCTTAGCAGCTTGTGATTGTTGCTAATCAGTTATTTTCAGATTCTTTCTGTTCCCTAGCAACATAAATTGTCACAGGGTTTGGTTTTTAAAGGGGAAAAATAGTGATAATGTGGGACCACTAGCATGAGACTTGTCTTGTTAAAAAAGTATTTTTTCTCCAGATTTTTCTTTAGCTTACCTTCAATGTCTGTCGGCCAACAATCAGCATTGTGTATGCAATACAGGCTGCATTTCATACTTGATCTTGTTGAGACTTGGTCAAAATGACTACCTTCATGAAATCTATGTGGAGTTCAAAAATAGATTATTCTTCAGCTGGCAATATGTCAAAAGATTTCTCACATCTGTCTTTAAATGGATAAGTTTTCAGTTTGGTAAAAGTGTTACAACCAACATCCCTATTCAATACATTCCCTGCATTGTGATGATGTACATTGTGATGGCCCAAGATAGCCCTGTTGTTCTGTCTTACGGAATGCTTGCCTTTTCATGAGTCTTAATCTTTAAAATAGGCTTAAATCCCAAAGTGTTTGAACTTTTTTACCCATCACTGGAAGTCTATTCATGTTAAACATATCCACATGCTGATTAGCCTAGAATTCCACATCGTTGCGCAGGCCATCCCCGAGACCCTTGCAGTTCAGCCATGATCAAGGATGTGCTCAGTTTTTGTGCTTAACGTGAAGAGACTTGGGACTTGTCATTGAAGAGGGTATGTACGGTCAGTAGAGACTTGTACACAAGGCTTCCTTTGACCTGTGGCAACTCAGTGACTGTGGCTAACAGCAGTCAACCTTCATTGACACTACACTTGATTCATTGAAGATGGAGGGATATATTGATTTGCACATTTCAATCAGTCTGTTGATAGACCAAACCTTGTCCAAACAGTAACTTGAGAATGATTTGGTGTAGGTTCCTAAAAACTTGGTAGGTCTTCGAAGACCCCTATTGATTTTGAGGTCAGCAGGTCAAGGTCTTAATGACCTTAATTGCAAAACAATGACAAGGGGGACATACATGTTTTACAAACATCTCTTGTTGATAATATCTTCGTAAGGGAAAAGGAAAACAAAATTCGAGCATACTACAAAAGCAATTTTAGATTTAGTTATATAGATTTCAATAAAAAAAAATAGTTACAATGTTTTGTTCTTATATTCAGGGTTGAAAGGAAAGAGAGAGCACGAACGAAAGCTGTCAAATTCACAGGAAAGAGTAATACAGAAAAAAATAATGTGAGTACCGGTAGAGTGATAATATAGATCTAGTGACTTGCGTTTTAGGGTTTAAAAAGTTAGTTGCTAGGAGAAATAATTCAATACACAGAATGAATAGATGGTCCTTTACATTTAATAAAATCAGGCAAAAATGCAATGTATTCACTCGACTACCTGACTTACACTAGCATGCCAGGTTTATGCTTGTTTGCACAAGCATGCCAAGTTTATGCTGGTTTGCACTAGCATGTCCGGTTTATGCTGGTTTGCACAAGCATGCCTAGGTTATGGTGGTTTGCACTGGTATGCCTAGGCTACGCTAGTTTGCACTGGAATGCATTGGTTAATCCGATTTGCACTTGAATGCCTAGGTTATGCTGGTTTGCAGTGGAATGCCTTGGTTATGCCGATTTGCACTGGAATGCCTAGGTTACGCTGGTTTGCACTGGAATGCCTTTGTTATGCTGATTTGCACTGGAATGCCTAGGTTATGCTGGTTTGCATTGGTATGTCTAGGTTATGCTGGTTTGCACTGGTATGCCCAATTTATGCTTGTTTCACAAGATAAGCGCCAATGATGTTCACTGGGGTTAACACCTGTGAAATGGTTATACTTTATGTATAGTTGGTTCTTGGATTTAATAGCTGTTCACATATATGAACTGAAACAATACAGTTAATGAACAGTAATGTTGTTACATGAACTAGATGGTGAAATGGACAAAGTTCAGTTTCTCAGTAGGTTAGCGGCTGTACTTACTATTTTGAATTTTTTGTTTTGTGAATATTTTCATTTTCTATATAATGATGTTTATACATATGAATTTCATGTGAAATTGTAGGTAACATTAAATGACAGAAAGAAGAAGAATTTTTCATTTTCTCGGCGGTTCCCATTCATGAAGAGTAAAGACCAGAGTGGTAGTGAAGACATCAGCTGTGAAGAACGTAAGTATATTTACAGGATCAGTGGATATATAATTATATACATAAAATGAAAATATTAACAAGAACTGAGTTAAAACAAAATTCAGGGTTTTGTAAGAGTTGATAAATCTATTACAGTGAAACTTCTAGTGACTGTGATGAAATCTATTACAGTGAAGCATCAAATTTTTGCAGGGGATTGGAGTGATAAATGAGGGTTAGGTAAACTGATGACATGTACAAAACTGGAAAAAAAATCCTTCATACAAAAAAAGATACGTGTATGTTAAAAGGCAGTCCTCCAAAAAATCAATGCACATAATGTCTACAGATACAAATCCGTAGTATTTGAATTGAAATACAAAATAACACAAATTATATGATAGACTTTATACTTTGATATATAGGTAATAGAAGGTGGGTGGAGAGAAATGGAGGGTTTCAGAGATATGGTCGCAGTATTTTACGCTACTCAACAAGGATCAACAATCATTTAATAAGAGATATTGCATGTAAAACAATCATTACAGACAATGTACTAAGCATACAATTTTACTGTTGTGAAAACAAAATGCATATTCTACATATGACACAAATTACTGCTGTGTGCATTTTCCGAAGCAAGAAACCTTTAATTGATATCTATTTCTGCATCCACTTTTCTAGACATTATTGGTATACATTTGCATGAAATTTTATATTCATGAAGTATAAATTGATATTTCTTTTATTCGTCCTTTGCATTGTAGCGGAAGGTAATGTTGTATTTTGCTCTCTATCAATGGTGTATGGATATTCTATTTGCACAGTAAAGCGGTGTTGTCACGCATCTATAATGCTTCTTTTCATGTAGATAGCAACGTTATATTGCACTAATACTTGATTTACATGTATACTGCTTCCAAGCTTCTATCTTCATTCTTGTGCTCTCAGAAGGAAAAAACAATATAGTTGTAACTTTGTCTGTCCAGCCCTTGTTCTTAGCCCCTATATGTTTTCTGCAACCATAGATTAGAATTAAGCTAAAACTTAATGGGTGCTTTCATATGAAAAGTAGATGCCAATAATAATTACTATCTGGATAGTTATATTGCACTATGCTTTTATATAGACAAGCACCTGTCCTAATTCACTGAGCTTCATTGAAAGCTGTATAATCAAGTGCAGTTAGGGAACTGCTGTGTTTAAGAAGTTAAACTGTTGGGAAAATCTATAGCTTCCAACTGTATTTTTGTTAATTTTAATGTTGGATTTATGCCTTTATGTAGCCCTAGAGAATGTTCAGTGTAGAGCCTCAAGAATGGTCTGGGGGTTAAACCACTCGCCATACTCTGAAAGAATGAAAACTCTGTGAATCCTAAGTCCTGAATACAGACGTGAACATGCCGACATGCTCCCAGTTTATAAGATACTTGGAGGAAAGAGCATTGTTTGTGGGGGCAGTTATTTCCCTTAGAGGGAAAATTAAGGCTTGTTTAACTCACTCAGAAGGGCTAATTCCTGACAAATCTGCAAAAAAAGGTTAAACACAGAACTTAAAAGTTCCTTGTTCAGTGAAAGAGTGGTTAACACCTGGAACAAATTTCCATAGCAGGTTGCTTCTGCACCCTCAAAAAATACCTTCAAGCATAGGCTTAGTAAACACTGGGTCCAAGAATCAAAATTTGATCCCTTATGTTACAAGTAACACAGTTATCAGAAGCTACTGTAAATACTAAATGTTTTAATATGTTCATTTTTTAAATTCTTTCAAATGTTGACATGCATCTATATTACAGTACATTGTAAGAACTGTTATTTAGTGCTAATAGATGGCTAGCACTTGATTTGAATAGGATTTTATTAAGGTCAGTCCATGAGAGCATTTGTGTTAGCTTTTGTTCTTGGATGAAACCCCATGGTTAGCACTTTGATAATGTGAGACTATATCATTGAACAGTACATAATATCATGTAGTACTGTTACTATAGTGCTAAATGGTTAGCACTTTGATACTAGCTTTTACTATTTATTATTATTGAACAGTAGAGAGGTGTAGTTATTAAATAGCTAGCACACTGATATTAGAAAAAAACTACCATTAATATTATCTGATCTTGATACAAGATCATTGCAAACAGGTAAAACACTAACATAGGACTAGGCTAACAAGCTACAAGCTTATATGGTAAACATATTTGGCCTCATACTATGTGAACTTTATTTTTCAAAATCCTGCTTTAATATATTGTTGATGTAAAGCTTTATCTTTGGTCAGAACCAGGCCTTACTAATAGATTTAGTTAGTCATTTGTATGATATCTGTTTAGTCCTCTCTATGACGACCATGCTTGCCCTGAGGAAAGCTCTTTTTTTACCCAGGGGACTTTGTCATAGGCTTTACTCCCTGTTGTTTGCTTACAAAATTGGTACCATTGTAAACAGTGCTGAGGTTACATTTATCATATATGAGCATAAAACTGAACTCCAATTGAAAACACAGGTGTTGGTTAATATCACCATCTGCAGTTACAATGAAATATAGGTCACAATGAAAAATCATTCAAAATACCTGGTTTGGCAAAACTTGCAAAAGTCGGTAAAATATAGTTGTAAGTAAAGAAACCAGAATGTCTTGTCTAGTATATGACCCTCAGTAAAGTCTTTTTTAAAAATTTATTTAACGGAATCAATAAAATGTGTCTGTGTGGAGGAGATATGTAATTGCCTCGAGAGATGAAAAATGAAAGTAAAACTGTCTGCTACAATTTCTGTCCTTATAGGATACGAAGCAATCTCTGTATTACATTTTGTACGTCATTATCTAATAATGTAAAGAAACATCCAGACAAAAATGCTGCTAACATAATCAAGTCAATAGCCAGTGGACAAGAAAGGCATTTCTAGAATGAAATATTTAACGCGTCTTGTGACAAACGTTAAAGCTTGATACAAACTTATTTTATTCTGAATTAATTGTCTAACTGAAATATATCAAGAATCATTCAAAGAAACCATTGAGGTATAATTTTATTATCTGTGAATATGGTCAAAGATTTGTTAAAGACCACCTCCAGGTAAAGACCATCCTGTAAATAAAGACAAACACATACAAAACATTACACTTTTCCGCTCGAAACACTTGAGAACAGAGACCACTGACATCGCTTTGTCCAGTCAGTGGTCTTTGTTTATAGGTTTAACTGTACATGGAGAAAGTTGTATGTGTTGTGTTGCAAGCTTTGTCTGTTTTGTTTCTGTAAGGATGTAGTTTTGTTTGAAAATTTGAGCACTCTTAACTCTTTATAATATATACTCACACAAGTCTTCTGTTATTAGTTAAACAAATAATCATATCTTAGACTATAAATTGGCAAGAAAGTTTCGTTACATTTATTGTAATAATGGAATATTTGTTGTAATAGAATCAGTTATAAAAAGTAATTTATTAGATTGAGAAGTGAAGGAAGTTTACTGTCTAAATCAAGTAATCACTTACACAAATTCAACTCTTCTTGCTAGAAAACAGAAAGCCTGTATTTGATAAAATTTCAGTAAAAGTTCATAACTTAGAACTTTAATGATCTTCAATGAAATGAAACTTATTTTTCAAGTGATTCCATTGACCAGTTAACATCTTGGCAATAGTATAAAAACTATTTCTTGCCAGTTTTAGTTCTAGTCTAACAATACATAGTTTAGATAGATGCATGCCCCAAATATGAGATTTTGATTGATAAATTGTTCATTTTTTGGATTTAACTTAAATGTTAGCAACCTCAGTGATTCTGTTCTCGATATGTTTTGATTTAATTCGAGGGCACAAACCATTATAAAAAGATAGCATCGCATGAAATACTGCATGATGTGGGAATTCAAGAATTTTGTGCTTTTGTTAAATATAACATTCCTTTAGATAATTAAACAAGTTTTGGCAAGAGTTGTGTCGATATTTTGGTTGGTTTTATTTGATGCTATAATTTCTGTTTTTCTCTTATTTTAGGTGCAGATAGTGAATCTAGTTTCAGTAAGTAGTCCCCCATTTTTGTTTATGGTAAACGTGCAGTAAGGTCACATGGTGCAAAAAAAAAGGTTTCAGTTTATTTCGATCTTTCTGTTGGTCTATAGATTCTTTTTAATTGCAAAGATAGGTTTCTTCCTACTTCAATGAGAATGGTCAGTAAGGCCTTTTGACCTTGTGATATGAAGATGCATATTATCTGAAAATTAAGATCCACTGAGCCTTGGGAGTGATATAGGGCCATCTTGGTCCTCTTGTTTGTCATGCTTCGGCTTTTCCCAGTTCTTTTCGGTAAAAGTTTTCGCGTAAAAGTTTCTTAAATTTAGTAATATTTTGTAGTTTTTGAGACTGTGCTGTTTTCCTTTAAGAAGAGTTTGTCTGCTGGGACATCACATGGTTATCACAGCCAGTGTTCCACATAGAGAAAGAAGTGCACTTGTGGGGGGATAATAGGTGTCTGTTCTATAAATAGTAACATTTCACAGTCTCTTTGGATCTAAATTTACTGTAGCTATTAATAGATGTTTCAAACAACAGGACCAACTATTGACAGTTTTGTAATGTAATAGAAGAGTTTGAAAATTGATTGAACAAAGCAAATACCACCAGACATACCACGAAGTCCAGACATTAAGCATGTCTATGAAATTGAAGGATTTCACAGGTTGGCTTACAGTAGTCACACCTAGGATTCAGTTTACTTATCAAAACATAAATCAAGACTGAACATTCTTGAATAGAATGTTGCGTACAAGCAGTTTTAAGTAACATTTTGACAGCCAATCTTTCCACCCCATAGAACATTAGCAAGACTGCAGCATTTAAGACAGATGAATATTGTTGTTATTTCTAGCAGGAGAAAGTGGAGGCTTGTATTTATTTTGTAAGTTTTCAGCCACTCTTTGCTCTTAAGATAAAAGCAGGCCTCCAGCATTGTGTAGGGTTTCATATAAAAATAGAATTAAGACAAAAAATGGAAAAGAAAAAAAAATGGAAAAAGAAACAAATAGACTTACTATCATAGCTTTTTGTTTGAAGTTAAAATAAAAAAAGCATTTCTTACTTACTGTGATTTAAAGCACAACTTAGAATGATGTTGAAACAGTATTTTGTCCCAATCCCCCCCCCTGCATGTTTTGTTTTTTTCTCAAAAGAAGTTTGGTTGCATCACAACAAAAGGTGACCCTAAGGTCTGCTGTATCTTCGAGACTATTTTAATTTAGAAATATTGCAATTCTATATTTAAGTTTTATTTGAATTTTTAAAAAATATGCATTCAGTTATATAATATAATTGGTTAAATATAATTACAGTTAAGATTGGTTTTAAATATGTAACCTGCCATTTATCTTACTGAGTTATAAATATATAAACTGAAATTAAGATCAGACAGAGAGAAAGAGACACCCTTTTATATTTCTAAAATATTGATTGCTGTTTCTGCCATGATTTGTGCTGTATTTCATACTTTTTTTGCTGGATGCACTGTGTGAAATTGACCTTTTTTTGGATGACAGTCATTAATTCAGCAAACACAATAATTTATAATAAAGTTAGACAAGATATGTAAATGATAGAATGGCACAGTTTGATATCAGTGTTATTGCATAAAGCGCTGTAAATTTGTCTTTTCGCATTTTATTAATAGCAGAATATTCGAACACTTTGCCTTTTATACCAGTATCATAAGACTGTGATAAACCAAGGGGCATTATAAACACAATAAACCAGTATGATTTACACAGTTGCAACAAGTCTGACATGTTCGAAATCTGGACAAGTCCATTGTAGAAATAGAACCGATTAATTGACCAGACACACGATTAATCTATGAATTGGGGTGTTATGTTAAATGTTGCCTTACCTATTACAGGAGGAGATGAACCAATCCTTTCATACGAAGCAGTCGTGCAGCAAGAGTGTAAGTTATTTGTGGCAAATAATTTCATCTACAATATCTTTGTTTTCATTTGGTTATAATATACATCGAGGGGGCGGAAAAGCCGAGTATCCGAGGTCTCGAGTAATATGGAAAGTTTCAAGTTTTCTACGTACGATTTTATAAACAAAAGTTATTTGAGGACCTTCGTGTTGTATTCATTTATTTCATTAACTCACAATCCTGAATTTCCATTTTGTATCTATTCGATAAACCCGCTGTTTGTTTACATACAGTATATCAGGCAATTACTAAAAGACAACTGATTATGGTGAAGGCGGGGGTAACGTGTTACTTCGCCCATGTATTTACCGGTCACTCTGGTATTTTTAACGTAGACGATTTGTATGCTAGACAATACTGGCCTAAGCTTATTTTTTTTTTTGCAAATGACTCATAAGCTAATAGGATTAGTCACCACGTTAGTTGTCGTTAGGTACAGTACCGGTATTAGTTTAACACACACTGTGACATTTCCAAAAAATTCTGACATGACAAGAAATAGAAAGAAGTTTAGATTTTATGTCGGCTTTATCAAATATTCTACTCAGACTCGTAATTTTCACCTCATCATTAAAAACTCGCAAACAACTTTTCGTCCTCTTCAATTAAAGTGATCGGCAGCTGTAATTACATAAATATATCGAAGACGAATAAAATGTGCGAAAACATTTTGTACACTCGCCACTGCACGCCGATTAATCGAAAAAAACAATCAATTAACAATAGAAGTTTTTCAGCTGGCGGGTCAAAATGATGGCCCCAGCGGAGGTGAGAAAAAAGTGATAATCAGTGACCTCGAGTTATCCATAGTAATTTAGTAAGAATTCTACCTGGCGGGACCACAGGTATTCCTCGAGTTATCCCAGGTTCTCGAGTTATTGAGCTCGAGTTATCCATGGGATTTCTAGTTAAACATATAGGAAAAATGGCGGGCGGCAGGGGGAGGGGGGAGTCCTCGAGTTATCCGGGGTTCTCGAGTTATCGATGCTCGAGTTAACGAAGTTTTACTGTACATGTATAAATTCTCTATGAAGTTGTGTTCTTATAGAGTAGTTACTTACCTACTTCATATGTCAGAGCACCAGGACTCTTGATAAAATAATGTGAAAACCATGTTCAAGCTGTAGTTAGAAGTTGAATTTTAATGAGGTCTGAGATAACTACAAAGCCACAGGACTAGGAAGGAAGGTCAAACACTACAAAGATATTGTTCTACTGGTCTTTCATTTGTCCAGCTTCATTTAACTGTAAAGAAATGTGAGTTTTTGTGGAAAGATCAAATTCTTTGAAAAAATAACAGCTACCTTGGAAGGTTTGCCAAATTTTATAGGTCAAGGTCATATTTGACAGAGTTGTGCCCCTTTTTGTACTGATTATTATTTGTTATTCTGACAAAGTGTAAGAGGGCAACACAAGTGTTCTACTGAACTCTCATCTAGTTATACTATCACACAGTTATATATGCATAGTAATAAGCCTGTCACATTCTCTGATAATTTTATCCATGTGATTGTTGTGTATGATTTCAGTGAAGTACACACGTCCAGTTATCATATTGGGTCCACTTAAAGACCGTATCAATGATGACCTGATAGCAGAGTTTCCTGAAAGATTTGGAAGCTGTGTGCCTCGTAAGTAAAACTTTTTATACAGTGTCTATCAGATTTCTGTCAGATAAAATGCCAGTTTTAATCAGATTTCTATCAGATAAAATACTGGTTTCAGTCAGTTTTCTACCAGATAAAATGCTGGTTTCTACCAGGTGAAATGCCAGTTTCTATTAGATTAAATGCCAGCTTCAATCGGATTTCTATCAGATAAAATGCCAGTTTCAATCGGATTTCTATCAGATAAAATGCCAGTTTCAATCAGGTTTCTGTCAGATAGTATGCCAGTTTCTATCAGATTTCTATAAAGCAGACTTATGTATACCCCAGCAGACTGTCAGCATGCTTTCAGTTCATCAAAGTTGATCCATAACATAAAGGTTATGGGGCCAATTGCTGCCTCAGATTTCAAAGGATTTCAGTGATACTTGGTAAACAGTATCAGATTGTAGTGTAAATCTGGGTGACATGTTTGGGGTGAATCAGTCAAGGGTTGGCAGAGTTATGACCCTTGGAGTTAGACATCCTTAAACTTGCAGTTGGTCTAATAAATGAATGATTATAAACTTATATATCGCCAAACTAAAAATTATTACATTGGAAACAGATGATGAATATTTTGTGTTTTTTTAGATACGACCCGTGAAGCGCGAGATCATGAGGTAGATGGGAGGGATTACCATTTTGTGTCATCGAGAGAGCAGATGGAGAGAGATATACAGAACCATTTATTTATTGAGGCAGGACAATACAATGAGAATTTGTATGGTACAAGTGTAGCTTCCGTGAAAGAAGTTGCTGAAAAGGTAATACGCCTTTCTCTTGTAGGAAGCAGTTATTTCTGTCTTTGTGACCAGTGTAGATCATAGTTAGGCTGTTTTATAGTATGCTCATGTTCACATATTCAGCTCATTGAGCACCTCCATTGAATGGATAAACAGAACTGTCCAGTGAGAATGATGGACAATGCTGGAATATCATAGTTAAGAGTACAATGGTTACCGGATAAAAGTTGCGTTTATTCTTGAATGGAGATGAACAAAGAAGTTGTCTGAAATTATAAATGACCCCCATCCTGCCCAGACAAACACACTCCATGGTGACCTTTTTAAGACAAGCATATGAACTCAAGGTTGGTGTAGGTGTAGAGTATTGGACTCCTAATCATGAGGTTGACTGTTGTGCGTTCGAATCTCAGCAGTGGCATTGGACCGCTACCTTTTGGCTTAGGTACTGGTCAGATCTCCAGGAAGCATTCAGCCAAATAGTTAATGTAAGTTGCAGGAACTTGTTCTACATCCGATGTAAAATAAATAACTTAAAAACTAACAGATTAGAAACAATTGAAGTCATACACTCCAGGTTTATTCTGGGTACGGGTTTTATTCAGGAATAGAATTTGATGACATCATGTTGATTGGAAAGGTTTTCAACCCACACATACAGGGTATTAGAGGATTGCTGATTGGCATGAGATGGAGTATTGAGTGTATAGCAAACAGTAGCAGACAATAATCATTGCTATACTCTGCATGTAATCCTTATGATGAAATTTTCATCCACACAGATAATGGTACCACGATGATTTGGCAGAATTCATTAAATGTACTGCTGAAGAAAATACACCGTCTGGAACTGTTGGTGTCTCTGTCATTGATTTAGTGTGTCCCCAAGAGTTTTAAAAAGAAGATTTCTTGATTGAAAAAGTTAGTGGGTGAATTTTTGACATCATCATCAATGATCATATTCATATGGTCAAGGTCGCTGGATGGCACACAACAGTCAGTGCTTAAGTTTGTATGCAGATACATTATCAAGCGTTACTGAAATTTGTTTGTTAATAATGTCTTAATTGGAATGTCTTTTTCATAGTTTTACGATGTTTGTGTTACAGGGAAAGCATTGCATACTGGATGTGAGTGGTAATGCAATAAAGAGATTACAGGTAGCCAATCTGTATCCCGTAGCCATACTGGTCAAGCCGAAATCTGTAGACTCCATTATGTAAGTTATAAACATAGCCTTTTCAGAACTGTTCTAGTGAGAACTATTTAACACTGATTGCGATAACGTAACAGAGTTTCACTTGCATTTGTTAATTTTCAGTAGTTGAAGGTGTAATTATGCTGTCATTTTAGAACTGCAAGTTTAGAATTGGCATCTGACATGCCTAACATACGTCTCATTTATTTCTTTACTGGAAGACTTTATCTTCGGATAATTTACACTGAATACAGTCAAACCGTTTGTAAGCGACCAGCTGATAGATATATAAACAATCCGTCAGTTAAAGAAGATGGGTGCTTTTTACAGGTGTATTAGATATGAAATTGGCCAATAGGGATACATTAGTTTTTACTGCTAAAGGTGCATATCACCAAGTTGTAGAGGTCACCTCAAGCATTGGCTCTCAAAATTGGTGAACATATGTGACAGGAAAAACACAAATTTAAGGGAAAGATTTAATGTTGATGAATTTCATAAGAAACATTTGAAAAAGTTTCTATTTGTCATTAAATGCATTAAGTGAAAGATGATTTGTTTTCTAGGGAGATGAATAAAAGAATTACAGAAGAACAAGCAAGGTTGTCCTACGACAGAACGGTGAAGTTAGAGCAAGAGTTTGGAGAGTATTTCACAGGTATATACTGCTGGATTGATGTTTGTTGCAAAACTTACCTGGCGTTTACTGCTTTATACCATAAAGAAAAGAAATAAGCTAAGGGAAGGTTAAAAGCAAGCTAGTATTTTCACGTTTGACATGAACCTATGCAAGGGTCATAATTCTTATTTTGCTGTAGTACGCAAGCTATCCCTACCACTTTGGAGAACTTATAAGTTAGCTCAAGCTTCATAATTATATTGTCACAAGGTTTGGCAATACCTGAATGGGAATGCTTCAACTATCCACAAACTGTTAACAAATCTGTATAAACTTATTGATAAGATCAGTCACAGGTTTGCAAGGGTGGTACAAGGAGCCATCCCAGTGCCATAGCTGTGAACAGTTGCATTTTCTTTGTCCAGCTAACTTGAAAAGTAACTGGTTAAGGAATTCAATAGACCTACATAGTTAGCAGTTTCTTAATTGGCACAAGGTTTGGAAAAATGAGTGCACAAAAATATTGATATAAGCCAACCTGGGACTAATGAAAATATATTGGGTCTTTAATAACTTGTAAGAACTCATTAGTAGTCAGTGGCAAGTAAGTGTTTTGATAGAATGCAAGACATTATCTCCTAGAATATTGAAGCACATGAGAGCTCAATTTTTGCCCAGGAGAACATTAGCCCCTTCCTTATTTTCAGCTAAAATAGACATTATCCCCTTCTCTTTTTAAGTTGTCCAGATTTGATTTAATACCATTAAGTTGGTTGGAATTAAAGTGGAAGTGCCGTTGCATTTAACTCCATCTTGAGCATAACTTACAAAGTTATTTCTGGTTGGAATTCAATCAACTTCTATGAAAAGGTGAGTAACTACATTGAGAGGAAGTGCAGTGTACAAGACCATAACTCCATCTTGGCTAATTACAGAGTTATTTCTCTTTTTACTTTTCTTGTCCAGAGTAACTTGGAAACTACTGGTTGGAATTCAAACAATTTCATACAATTGTTTACCAGACCATAACCTCTATCTTGACAAATTACAGTACTTTTTCAAGGTTTTTAGTTCAGCATTAGTGGCCCTTGGTGAGCTATTAGAAAGTGATTGAGCTTGGTTCCGTTTTCCGTCCCACACTTAGTTTATTTCAAAACTCTAGTGGTAGGTTTTTGCCTCAAACTAACCAAACTTGTTTACGATGATTGACCCAGTAATCAACAGACTTTGAATATGGGTACATAACTCGGTGAAAATCTAGGTCAGAATTAGCCCAATTTTAATTAGAAAAAACTTGTTAAGGCTCTAGAGGCTACGGTTACAATCCAATTATTGGCAATTTGTCAGAAAGGTTGCTTTGGAACTTTGAATGCTTAAGTTTTAATATGGGTCACCCGGTCAACATATGTCACACAGGCCAAATATGGAAAAACCTCTGTTAGGGACTCTAGTTGTAAAAATTTCAGCCCCAATATCGACTTAGAAACTTTGTCAGAAGGTTTTTTCGATCATTTCTATGACTAAACGTTCGAGATATTGGTCATCTGAAAGTTTGAAAACTAGGTTAACACATGACCCAAAACATGGGAGGAGAATAATTTGTTAAGGATCTAGTGAGGTAAGGCCCTTTTTTAGAAACTCATTAAAATTTTCATTCTTGAAATTGTTAGACAGGTTAACATTTGAGATATTCTTGCCCAAGTTGGAGTACTTATGTACCATCATGGGGTCGAGACCTAGGTCACAAAGCCCATAATCTGTGAAAAAGTCTTGATTTGTACTCTAGGAATTCCTAGTTAAAGTCCTGATATGCCCTTAACTTTGTCAGAAAGGTTTGTTTTATTTGCAAGCACTAAAAAGTTTCAAGATGGTGTCATACTAGAGTCAAAACTTGTTTACATTGCCCAAATATGGATCAAAACCTTGTTAACTACTGTTGGAATTAAACATTTTCAGACCAAATAGCCATGAAATTAGAGGAAGGTTGTTCGATGATTTCAAGCAACCATATTAAAGCAGTTGTATCTTGACAAATTACAGGGCCATCATGGCCCTAGTTTTTTGGCAAGGTATCTTGTTACTTCTAAATTCTTCAGTTGATAAAGCTGTCTTTCGGGGTATTAATCACATGTAGTGATAAGTCTAGTTAATTTTGTCAAACAATATAGAGATGATTATTATGCAGATGCATTTAGAAAGATAATTTGATAAAGGGGCTTATGCCCACTTTTGCAAAATCATACAGAGGCTAATGTCCTATGCAAAATTGAGCTAACTTAGCACACAATGACTGTTTACCATTTTGATGTGGTACTTCAACGACAAAAACTTCATAACAGTGCCTCATCAAGAGGTATATTTTCAACAGATCTCTTTGGCCTAGGATTTGAAGCATACTTGTCATATTGTTTAGGGTCAGTAGATGACCCCTTTTGATTTTGGGGTCAGTAAGTCAAAAGTAACAGAAAGCTTTGGTTTAAAAACAGTTTCTGCTCAATATCTTTGTTTCGAGATCCTCAGAATATGCTTGTGTTCAATTATAACATTTAATAGTGACACCTTTAAGTTGAAATTACTAAAGGAGTTTTGTTCATAGCAACATTGGAACATATATTTTTCAGTACAGTGGTGCTCTTGTTTAATACATAGTTCAGTTCCTTTTTTTTAGAGAATAGTATACTCTTTATTGCTGCTGACCAGGTACCAGCATGTTGTCAGTCAGATTTGATATTTTAGAAAGTTAAACTTTGTGTTTTTTATCATTTCAGCGGTTGTACAGGGTGACACAGGAAATGAAATCTATGCAAAGGCAAAGGAGGTTATTCGGGACCAGTCGGGGCCTGTCATTTGGGTACCTGCCAAGGATAAATTGTAAACTTTCTGTAAATTGACAGAATGTGTGGGTGTTCCATTTCTGTAAGCCTGGGAATACCAGTGAATACAGCAAATGAAAATAAGTGTTTTATAGGAAGAAAAGTTTATGCACTTTCAAAGAATATGAAGTGCTGTGTGTCTGAAATGTGGGGAGGATATGAAACTTATTTCGAATATCTAGATATTCTGTATGAATATTGGCCTGAACGTTGGCCTGAATATAGAATCTGATTACGGTATATACTAGAGTATAATAAAGGACATTGGAAATCTTACTTTTGGCAGGAAATGGAAGGAAAGAAGAAAAACCTACCATAAAGTGACATGACAACTTTTTTTAAATGTGCATAGCTATAAGCTGTGTAAAACTGCAAAAAAGGGACAAATTATAAGTTCATTCATTGTTGGATGATTTGAACAAATTATGCTACAATACAACATGGCTGCTGCTCATCTATAAGGAAGGAATTAAACATTAGTTATTAGTGGATTTTGCGGAGAGAGACAATATACTTTTGGATTGGTGATGTTTTAGTGTACTGACGGGTAGAAGGGGACAATAGAGGATCAAGTGCTTTCCCGTGAATATATGAACATATGCAGCATGCTTCTCCATTGATTTAAACAAACATATCCTGTTTTCTTTTTAACTAGCTTGTAGCAGGTACTCTGGAACAAAGACAGAGGTCACATATATATGAGGCATTAGAGACAACTGGAAGTTTTACAGTTAGTCCTTCTCTGCAAGGAGTATTTCCCTCTTTTGCTGTTGTTTTTAAATCTTAGTTTGCACTTATTTAATAAGCTTATCACAAAAATTAAAAAGCATTTATTGGTTTTTAAAGCCAGATGTATGACACATTCACAGGGACACTTCCTTAATTAATGCACCTTTTTTGCGAGTGACATTGTTGCTTGTGTGCTAATGAGGCTGAGAATGACATTCACTTTTTTCCTTTTAACATGGACATCCATATACTGAATTTTGTCAGACAAAGTCATACTATTATTTGTATGTAACGTTTTATACACTACGGATTTTTTATTTCATTACTTACATATTAACAAAGAACGGAGTATGTTTAACTGTTTGTTAAGGAATATATTTGCAAATAAGGTTTATATATATAGACAGTTTTTATATGTTTAAGGTAACAGGAGAATGTAATTGATACTGAATTAAAGTGTTTAAATTTGCAGAGTCAAGAGGGTTTGATGTCACAAGTGGTATTCAGTATAATCTGGAGCTTGACTAGGTCACATGACCATGGAGTAATTAGGTCACATGGCCATAGAGTAATTAGGTCAGATGAACTAGCATAATTAGGTCACATGAAAGGAGAGGGCAAAGAATAATCCTTAGTCAACAGTTATATGAATTCATATCAAAGTGTATGTATATAAATCTAGATATAATGTAAATAATAATCCATTTTTATGTTTTATTTTAAAAAATTCATCAGAAATACAAGGGAGGCTATAGTGCAATGAACCTTTTTTCATGTTAATGATTGTCAACATGAAATCCCATTTTCGCTATCACTCATTTCATTTAGAATAGCCTTTCTTTAGAAGGTTGTCATTGTGTCTTATCCCTAAATCATCTTTCGTTACTACGGTTTCAAACCAAAGTCTGAGTGATCCGTGTCTTCAGAAAAGCAACCATTTGACCAGGCCAAATATTTGTAATGGTCACAGGTTGACCCATATATATATATATAGAATAATTGAAAACTTCTGTAAAAAGGTATTTTGGGGAGACGGGTTCAAATAGGTACACACATGAAGCCAGCTTAGGTCAGATTTGTACAATCATACATAAGTCAGATAGGAAAAAAATAGAATTATGATTGATTTCATTGTGTTAGAATATAATTTAGGATGTAAGAGTGAAAGCTTATATTCACATTTTCGTGCTTTGTCTCGTCTGAAGACTTCCTGAATCTCAACAGTTTAGACTCATTCTTGCCAGAAATTAGCCATCGCTAAATGAAAGTCTTTACAAAACATTTAAAAATAAACTGCTAAGATATTACCCTGTATTTTTACAGTCACAAAATAAATGGTTCCCCTACCCTCAATCAACAGCCCCCCCATCCCCACTCCATAGATATTTGCAAGACAGCCTTTGTCATGACAAGAATTTGATGAAAAATGTGGTGCAGTGTGTGTGTGTCATGTTGTGCCATATTCCTTATTTCTGTTAGCTGATAATCAATCTCACTTAGTTTATACCTACCTACTAGTATGTGCAAAAGTTCTTCAGTGTAATAGTAAAACCCAATCTTGGTCAAGTAGAGTAGAAAGCATGGGTAATTACTTAATTGAAAGTTTATTTTACTTAGTTTTGTGTCACCTTTTCAGAGAAAAGGCGATACATAGGGATCGCTTTGTCTGTCGGTCCATCCGTCCATCACATAAACTTAACGTTGGCTATAACTTTGCCATTTCTTAAGATTTCTTCATCAAACTTTCAAATTGCATTTTTTAAGACAAAAGGGTCGTGATGCCGCCACATTTTGTAGGTCAAGGTCATATTCAACAGAGTTATGCCCCTTTCTGTACTTATATTTTATCATGAAAAGTTAAAGTTGGGTATAAATTGGTCATTTCTTAAGATTTCTACATCAAACTTTCAAATTGCACTGCTTATGACAAAAGGGTCGTGATGCTGCCAAGTTTTGGAGGTCAAGGTCATATTTGACAGAGTAATGCCTCTTTTTAACCAGGTTTCGCGGTATTAGATTGGGGTATGGCGGGCGGATGGGCGGTGGGCGGATGGGCGGGCGTCAAACGAAATGTGTCCGCTCTGTAACTCTTCAACCCTTTGAAAATTTGATGAAACTTCAGACAAATGTTTACCACATCAAGAGACGTGCAGAACGCATGTTCCCATGGCGGCTCCAAGGTCAAGGTCACAGGACATTAACATGAAAACCTGTCCGCTCTGTAACTCTTCAACCCTTTGAAAATTTTGATGAAACTTCAGACAAATGTTTACCACATCAAGATGACGTGCAGAACGCATGTTCCCATGGCTGGCTCCAAGGTCAAGGTCACAGGACATTAACATTGAAAATCCTGTTTACAGATTTTAACTTGATTTGGCAGTCAAAGGTCATATCATCTTTGGAGGTAATTTAAAAAGATAGATATATTATTTCATGTCTACTTTGTAACTGTTTTTTTAATAAAGTATTATTAAATTCTAGAATTTCTACAGGCGCTGTTGAAAATCTGGTTTGGCGGCATTGCCGCATTTCTTGTTGTTCTTTGATTTTGTCACAAAATTATTGGTTATTTTGACAAAGCATAAGAGGGCGACACAAGTGTTTTATTGAACACCCATCTAGTTTGCATTTCGTTTTCCTTATGTTATCAGAAGATTTGGAAATATGTAACATGCATTATGCTTAATGACCTTTGCTGTTTTCTCAAGGTATATAAATGCACAAAATAGCTTATTTAATACAGTATTTTGATAGTTGTTATCAAGTTGACAACTTCTTGCAAAACTGCTGTATCTTCTTATGTTAAAGCAGTTACAATATTGTTACATTAAACCTTGGATTCATTCTGTCTTAAAATGGCTGATTTGTTTTTCTACCTAAATCTACCTTACTTTTCTTATTTATAGGTGATTTTACCTGTACATTGCTATGAATGTGTTTAGTTTTATATGTATATAATAGCACTACATTACCTGAATGGAAAAGTGTATTGTTTTCTGGGACGGTAATAGCTTATATTTAAGTATAGAGACTTTGTTATATGTTATAGTAGCATTCCTTTTCTTGTGTAACATTTTATACGAAGTGTACTTAAGGACATGGGTACTAAAGGTTTCAGTGTTAATTAACAAACTGTTTTCATGTATGTGGCATTAAAATTCATGAAATAAGTGTTAAGTTGAAATAATCTGTTTAAATGTTCGCCCAGGAGGATGTTGAGTTACATAATTATGGATGCAGAACAAGACACAAAGCTCATAAGTAGAAATTTGTTTAACTCAGTATCTGGGATGTTTCTTTAATGTTAAATTGACTGGTTTCCAGTTCATTCTTTGCACTACATAATCTGAAGGCACTGGTACCCAGTGATTTAGGTGGATAAAGATAACTCTTAAACAGATTGTCATTCTTTACACTTGAAGTTACCTCCCTTTTTTGCTATATATATGTGTAACATGTATCTAAATTGTTACTTTATTTTCTGTAGATAAACGATCAATTTTAACACTTTATTTTACTATTGTCATGTTAAGATTCATTAAAAAGGTTGTGTATTTAACAGTGAATGCTGTATTTTTCCATGAATTATGTAAACATTTTAAAACATCCAGTAAATTGTAATTGTGCTTATATGTATTGTGTCAAGTTTCAAGGTAAACATACATTCATGTATATTTAAGCATGCAGCTTGTAAACTTACTGGCTTCAAATTTATCATAGTTTTGAACACTGACCAAAGTTTCTTGTCAACCTATCTATACATTCTTTTCAACAAGACTTTCTCTGGATCTTCAATAGTTCAAGGATACACACATTATATTGGCTTGTTGCTGCTAAAAATAGTTTTTGATGGAGTTGTGGGCCTTTTGATCATTACTGTATCTTGTGGAAATTTCAACAAAACTTGGTAGGAAGTCATCAAGAGAAGACAAAGAAGTGAAGTGTTCACGGGACATAATACAACAAAAAGAAGACATAATTTGGGAACAGGTTTTAGTTTTTCATTGACAGCATATACAAATATCTTAGCTAAGACCTGACTAAAGTAAATGACATTCTAAGCATGAAAGGTAAAATCAGAGATATTTATAGCAAAGACTAGATTTAGTATCAGATTATGCTGTCTTCCAATATACTTCAGTAAATTTTGACCCTTTTCTTATTCACTGGTTGAAAATTGAGTCTTGTCATATTTAGATTGGTGTAAATGCCATTATTGAGGTATATTAACATTGTATGACAATATAGTCTCTTATTAATTACATATACTTTGACTGGTTTATCAATTTCTGGACTGGTCCATCAATTTCTGGACTGGTTTATCAATTTCTGGACTGATGACTGGTTTATCAATTTCTGGACTGGTTTATCAATTTCTCGACTGGTTTATCAATTTCTCGACTGATTTATCAATTTCTGGACTGGTTTATCAATTTCTGGACTGATTTATCAATTTCTAGACTGGTTTATCAATTTCTGAACTGAGTTATCAATTTCTGGACTGGTTTATCAATTTCTAGACTGGTTTATCAATTTCTGGACTGGTTTATCAATTTCTGGACTGGTTCATCAATTTCGAGACTGGAAATTACACTCTGATAATGAATTGCATTAACTACATACTAAGGATATTTTTTGCATACCTGTAAAGAGACAAAAAATATGTGAGGACATGTTTTGAAACTAAATTATTAGTGGAAAAGGGTCAGTTAATTCCAGAATATACCTAAAGTCATACTGTATACGATGAAAGTACGTAAAAATTCCCATCAGAGTGGTTATAGTCTTCTTACAAGACTAGGGATATACATATAATATAGTCTGGCCCTTCAGTGCATCAGCATTATAACTTAATTAGACTTGTTTTTAAATAAAAAGTTACAGCTGTGTTGCACCAAAGGATATCAATTTTTCTACACCATTATCAAACATGTCAGGTTATATCATAAACATCTTGGTTGGTATAGCTACTCATTTAACAAAAAAAACTGTTTGCATTTGTTTTATGATGTAAATGTAGGTGATTGTGAAATAGTGTTGGAATGTAGCTGTTACAGTACACATGCACCTAGTTTGACAATAGCTAGATATATAGGTAATATTTAATTTATAATAATCTCTTGCCTTGAGAACTTGTACACTCAATTATCTTTTGTCCATTTATCTCAAATTCCATTTCATTTTGTTGTATTACCCCTCCCACCGTCCATGGGTTTGCATAGTTCATGTACATTATGATATACATTTATGTTTCAGTGAAATAAAGTAATAAAAAGACCCCTGGTCATCTGGTATCAGTATTTTACAATATTCTTTGAGTTGCCAGGTTGTAATGATTCAAAGACATTCAAATGTACAAGTATGTGTTTTCAACTTGACTGTGTATCACATACATAAACATAATTTGTATCTTCAAACAGGTATTGTGAGTTGTGAAATTTTCATGTCACCATTATTTTGCAGTTTCCCAACAGAACATCTTGATAAGAATGTTCTGTTTCTTTCGAATTTGTAATGTTATATACTAAATTGCTTACATGTACAGTACTTGACCAGACCCAGAATGCTCACAAAACCAAAACTAATACTTCGGAGATTAGCAACATTAGAAATATTTGTGTAGTCTTAATAGTCTTCATGAAAATGCAGGTCATGTGTAAAAAACCACATGCAAGAAAATATGCAAGATTATTTTCTTTGTCTTAACTCTGAAGTACTTGGAGGGAAAAGTCAGTCACTTGTTTACAACACTCGATTTTCACCAAATTACCAGTATATGCGAGCATACAGTGTAGCAATAGTTTGTGTTAAACACTACAGTGGTTTTTCATTGTTAAAATATGAATATGCACTTTTTAATCAACCAGCATCGAAGCATTTTATGAATTAGAATTTTATGGGTAGTTGTTGTAAGATTAAACTGAAGATCCCTTTTCTTGTTGCACAGGAATTTAATACAGGTGATAGCAGAAACTAATAAAAAATCAACAAAGTCGCTTCTGAGATATTGACTACCTTAGTGTATTATTTCAAATAAAGTTTCTTACAGAAGATGAAGTTCATGTCTTTATGCCAAAGAATGAAAAAAATTAATTTATTCTTTTTAGGTTTAACTGGAAAAAATCTTGGAACACAAATTTTTTCATGTGGTAGAAACAAAAATTAATTTATGTCTCTAAATGTATGAATATATAAACAGAAAATTGCTGTTTTATAAACCATAGCATATTTCATGTATTACTTTATATGTAATATTTTCATCTCAACAGAAATGCCTATCAAAACTAGGCAGATTTTTTCCCCTGCAATCAGTGAACATGAATACTGTATCTGAATGTTGCTTTTTCATCCAGCCTCGTTAAGATTAACTAACTCTGTCCAACTAAAGTTTTGCTTTCTATAGTGATAATATGTTGGGTGTAATAATTCATGTTGGATGAAATGTATTTCATCTGTGAATATTTCATGATCAAATGTTAGCATTATACTTAACATTATTCATTTGTTAATTTAATCCTTTATATCGATGATGAAATGTAGATCTTGATTAGAAATAAAAAAGCAAATCTTTTTAATAAGTATAAATCTGTGTTTGTTCTGATTCCATCCAGAGTACCAATTACTTCAGGACACCGTTCTTAAATGCATAGAATACAACATACCTTGTCTGGACCTAACGGGGTTGTGCATCTTTTCAATTTGACCATTACCATTTGGCCATGATAAGACAGCAGGGATTGCTAGAAATGGGAAATGCTTGCTGCCTGTAGGGTAAGAGTTGAGGAGTTTGTCATCAAAGGAATGCTTACGTCAGTCACGTATTGGACATACTCTTGACTTCTGATACATAATTGTATAAACATTGTAACAATCCCATTTCTTCCAAAACAATCATAATTGTGATTGGAGTATCTGCTATATAACCGTTTGAAATTGAATTAAGGCTTGGGGGATGTTCGTGCAACATTGACAAAGCTAGGTCTTCCTGTGCTATCTTTGAATAATGGTTTTAAAGGAAAGCTGTGCTCTGAACATAATATATTGCTACCAAACGGTAACTGTATATACTAGAAGTCGGCATACCAAGTGTTACTTTGATGTTTAAGCTACCCATGAGGTGTGTGCTGTATGCACCTTGTCTTATTCTGGTAACAAACTTTGAAAAAAATGTAAATATTTCATAATTCCCCAGTATAAACCAAAGTTACACATTGAACCCAATATAAACCAAAGTTACACTCTGATATAACATGTATGGACATTGCGTACAGATCTACGACCATTCGTCGAAAGACACTTGAAAGAATACGACAATTAAAGGAATAGACATGTGGTCGAATAGGCAATTGTTAAGAGTACGACACAAGGTCGAAAAATATTTTAACCTGCGACACTTGTCCAAATAATGATGTGTATTTTATTTCGACTAAGTGTCGCAGCTGATTATTATCCTTTTGTTATGATTGATCGGTGGTCTATTTGATTTCCTTTTTAACTCGACTTTTCTATGAAAAGGGGAGCTATCCTACTCGCCTCGGCGTCGGCGTTGGTGTCACACCTTGGTTAAGGTTTTCGTACCACCCCACTTTATTTCAAAAAGTATTAGAGGTATGGCTTTGAAACTTACCATACTGTTTACCATCATAACCTCCATCTACAGACAAGAGTACATAACTCTGTCAAGGTTTTTGACAGAATTATGGCCCTTTTTTGACTTAGAAAGTCTATTGAGCTTGGTTAAGTTTTTCGTACCACCTCCTTTTATTTCAAAAGTATTAGAGGTATGGCTTTGAAACTTACCATACTTGTTTACCATCATGACCTACATCAACAGACAAGAGTACATAACTCTGTCAGGGTTTTGAACAGAATTATGCCCCTTTTTTACTTAGAAAATACATTGAATATGGGTAAAATCCTGTTATTGCCTTAACCCTTTGAGATATTGCTTTGAAACTTTGAATGCTTGTTTACATCATTACCCCCATCTGTAGGCAAGAGAAGGTAACTCTGTCAGGGATTTGTTTAAAAAATTAAGGCCCTTTATCGACTTCGTACCAGTCCACATTTTGACTAAACTATTCGAGATATTACTTTGAAAGTTGGAATACTTGTTTACCATCATGATCCCAAAACATGGGCAGGAGAAGGTAATTCTGTCAAGGATTTTATATGAATTATGGCCCTTTTTGACTTAGAAACTCAGTTAAAATTTTCATTCTTGTCCACTTGTTGACTTAACCATTTGAGATATTACTTTGAAAGTTGGAGTACTTATGTACCATCATGAGACCTATCTGTAAGCAAGAGAAGATAACTCTGTGAAAATGTTTCTTGATTTGTACTTAGAAATTCCTAGTTAAAGTATTGTGTGCCCTTAACTGTCAAAGTTTTGTTTATTGGCAAGCAGTAAAAAGTCGAGCGCGCTGTCCTACTGACAGCTCTTGTTACCTCTTAAAATATGTTCGCGCGATTTGACCATTTAATCTTTTAATAACTAGTCACATTTTATGCACGATTTCTATGGTGAGTATGAAAGTTATGCACGAGTATGAAAAATGAGTGAACTGTTGTTGATTTCTTTTTATGCAATAAAATTATTAAACTTGTCAATTCGTTCTTGCTTTTTGTGTAGTCGAAGATGGAAAAGTCTCCTAGTTTTTTTACTAGTTCACGGGGCGGTAGGAAATTAACGTTAGATAGCTTTATTTTTAGTAAGGACAAATGTGACACAAAAACGGGGAAAACACATTGGAAATGCGAGTTACGGTCATGTAAAGGAAGGCTTATTACCAATTTTGACAATAGGATTTTAAAGGAAACTGAGCATAATCATGGGCCTGACCAGCCACTGATAGAAGTGCAAAAGGCAATGGCACATGGTACATCTGATTTCAAAATAATTTCACAGGTTTTGAATATACTCATCACCTCAATAATGCACTTGAGCTGTAACATTCTTTTATCAACCTTTCCGTGAATACTACGTTAATATGAACAAACTGTTGAAAAATACTTCGTCAGTATGAACAAACTGTTGAAAAATACATCGTCAGTATGAACAAACTGTTGATTTTTATATGAAATTTTAACGAGTCATTCCATAGACAAATTATGATCATTGCGTAAATTTAAGAATGGACTCGGAACAAGACGAGAGCAATTTAAGTCATGACCGCCACAGCGCGCTCTCGGCAAACATTCATATCGAACTTAGGAGACTTTAAACTTCGCTATAAACGATACATTCGCTGTGCAAACGGTTTTGAAAAGTTAAAGGGACACTCTCTACATGTAGCAGATTATATTCTCAAAACATAAATTGTGTGTTCAATGAACGTAAAACGATAAATAAATACAATTTCAAAGAAGAATCTACGGAGAAAAATGCCTCATTTTACCACATTTAATCAATATAGAGGCTTTCTGTAATACATCGAATCAACCCATTAATTGTACAACAACAACTTTACATAGATTATTGAATGGTTTACGGTACTGCATTATATTTTAAATCGCTGATTTTATCGATAATGACTAGGAATGCATAGCTGGTTGTAATACTTCCATAGATTCTATTATAGGTTTAAGAGGTTATTTAGTTTGGCATCAGTTATAGGGTATGTCCCTTTAAAGGGGGGGGGGTTTTTTTTTTTTTTTTTTTTTTTTTTTTTTTTTTTTTTTTTTTTTTTTTTTTTTTTTTTTTTTTTTTTTTTTTTTTTTTTTTTTTTTTTAAATTTTTTTTTTTTTTTTTTTTTTTTTTTTTTTTTTTTTTTTTTTTTTTTTTTTTTTTTTATTTTTTTTTTTTTTTTTTTTTGGTTTTTTTTTTTTTTTTTTTTTTTTTTTTTTTTTTTTTTTTTTTTTTTTTTTTTTTTGTTTTTTTTTTTTTTTTTTTTTTTTTTTTTTTTTTTTTATATTTTTTTTTTTTTTTTTTTTTTTTTTTTTTTGGGGGAAAAAATTAAATTTTTTTTTTTTTTTTTTGGTGTTTTTTAATATAGCACATCAAAAATATTAACCAAAAAGACCCCCAGCTCCCTAGCTTTAAACCATGGTTTAATTTCGGGGGTTTTGTTTATAGTACACATATTTAAGGTTATAAAGTATATAGACGCATTTTAGATAGCTTTACTGTAGTTTAGAAATAGTAGGGTTAGTTAGGAACGGATCCACGACATTTCGTCGAAAGGCATTTCGCCGACTACGGCACTTTGCCGAATACGATATTTGGTCGAATCATGTGTACTGTCAATAGCGAATGTTGTAAGCTATTCTCAGGAAGTCCAAAGTCAGACGGTTTTCTAAGTCGCAGACAACCATGAGGAGTTTCTCGTTCACCTTCTTCAACTTAAAGAAGTATGATCCTGAGTAAATAATAAATATATTTTCTTACATAAGGTAAGTCTGTCTTTTTTCCATTTTACAAAGAATAAGGATGGTTGTTGAATGAAGAAAATCGAAAACTTACCTTGAGATGATTTCAGAAATAAAATAATATTTGTGCGAATTTTGAGGAAGTAAGTTTATAACAAAGGGATAATTTTGCAGTTTGACAGTTTTCGACCAAATGTCGTAGTGTTAAAACTAATTTTCGACCACTTGTCGTAGTCTTGTCTTCGACAAACTGTCGTATTAGACCAACTATCTTATTCGGCAAAGTGTCGTAGTCGACTAAATGTCTTACGACGAAATGTCGTGCACTGGTTAGGAATAGGATATAAGCAACTGTATTCAGAACTATAGATTGAACATTGTTGCAGCGAATGCTTTTTGTAATTCTGAAATAGATTCAGCTCTTACTAAACCCGACGCCGACGAGTTCTACAATCTACAGTGGTCGTTCGTCTCGGTTGCTTGTTGCAAGGTAAGAGATACTGGGGTCAGCAACAACATCATTATAAACCATTTTGTGAAAGAAAGTCAGCTCGCTACATGGCATAGCTTGCAAGGAGTTCCAATTAAGTTATATAAGGTATTCACTCGGTCAGAGGTGTTACTGTATGGACCGGCTAGGCTTGAGACCTCTCTAAAGGGATAGAACCGTTATTACGATATTTATTGAATACCATTTTGAAGATAGGAGCTATTTCCTGATCACATTGCTATAATGTCTAGATTTCAAATTTGATGTGGACCAAGCCTGAAACATTTCGTGGATTTAGATTTAAAAGGAATAGCCTGACACTAATTCAATGTACATTGATTTATGGCAGTTTTCATATTTTCTAGATCCAAGATCTGGAACGTTTCGGTCATTGTGAAAGCTAACGAAAATAAAATGTTTAGAAATCCAGCCTTTTTGTCTGTTTTGGATGTCAGTACACTATCTTCTCTCAAGAGAGCAACACCATATCATTTGCTTCTTAAATAAAAAAAACAAGTCCAGAAACGTTGAATTGTTCATACATTGTATATTCTCCGCTGTTTAGTTTAGTTTATACTTATTTATTTTAACTTGATTATGAAGAAAGTTTGTAGCTTATCGAGTCACTCTCGAGTCCGCTTCCTGGAAGAACCAGTACTGGTGCCATATGAGGAAATACGGCCGTGACCCCAGTGGGACTCAAACCCGCAACCTCCGGGATGAGCGGCCAACACCTTAACCTATACACCATTGCTCCCCTCTACACCACCGCTCCCCTCTACACAACCGCTCCCCTCTCCGCTGTTTCGATACTGTTCATAGAGATATGGGACACTTATTTTCTTTTGAGGTTTAACTTTTGAACATAAAGCAGCATGTCTTACTAATAGAACGATATTTATAGAATTTTGTTCACACACAAAATCTTTTAATTATCGAATACTACAGCCCTTTTTATTGGTCAGTTGTTGGTCAGCTGTTGTATGTATGTATTTATTTCAGTACCAAGTATCAAGGATAACACAAGAAAGAGCAAGCTCTTATTTCCATTGTGGTCCTTTATTTTAGAGACAGAAGCAGATACAAGGGAATCCGGGTACCAGACCCTAGCTCTTTTACGAATAGACCCCTTGGTTCTTTTCTACGTGCCCGGCGTATAGCACCGATACACGCGAGACTACCTCTGGGTTTCTACCAGTTCATCTCAGATAGGTGGGAAACACTGAAAAGCGTTTCTGAAATATCCAGTGTCCCGGCCGAGATTGGAACCGGGGACCTCCGGATTGGTAGTCCAGCGCGTTAACCACTCGGCCACCACACCAGCATGTGTTCTTCCGCGTTAGATATACAAGCCAATTTCGCGGTCTTTCAGGCACAGTTTTGGTTTGACACGTCGATGACGTTGATATAGTAGAAAAGAATCGCGCATGCCTCTTCTTTAGTAGAAATGACTGTTCATGATGGTTTCTAACCAGTTCATCTCAGATAGGTGGGAAACACTGAAAAGCGTTTCTGAAATATCCAGTGTCCCGGCCGAGATTGGAACCGGGGACCTCCGGATTGGTAGTCCAGCGCGTTAACCACTCGGCCACCACACCAGCATGTGTTCTTCCGCGTTAGATATACAAGCCAATTTCGCGGTCTTTCAGGCACAGTTTTGGTTTGACACGTCGATGACGTTGATATAGTAGAAAAGAATCGCGCATGCCTCTTCTTTAGTAGAAATGACTGTTCATGATGACTACTTTCATTTTCTGCATGACTGGTAAATTTTACCTTTCAGATTATGAATTTAAGGCCTTGAAAGAAAGATCTAAAGGTTTCCACAGCATCGGCATTTGCTGCAGGGACTAACAGGAATCTGCGTATTAAGTGGGAAAGTTTCATTTTGTTCTGTCTCTATTTTAATTTATGTTTTTTACCCGCATCTACGGATACTTTACAACTTTATGCACAGTTTCTCAGTAGAACATTTAAGTATATTGATAGTATTAGAAATTACATCAGTGGTGTGAAAACTCTGCATCTGGATAAAGCCTCATTCAATCAAAAGGGCTGAACCCGTAACTTTTGACATCTTACTAAGAATTCGTGATAAACTGGACTTTTCAGACAGCACAAACTTGGTGTATTGGTGTTTGTTTTTATTTGCCTTTTTTCTTGCAGCAAGAAAATCTAATTTGGTACCAACTTCGAAGGAAGACATTGATAAAGGGAAATTTTTAGACTGCATTCAGCATAACGGTCATGTCATTTTAGTTCATTTTAACTGGTCTAAGACAATACGATATGGAGAAAGGGAGGTAATTTGTCCTTTGTTAAGGCTAAATGATCAGAGGTTATGTCCTGTTTCCGCTTTTGAAAAGGTCAGAGAGTTGAACATTAAGCCATATAAAGATGCTCTGTTTACTTTACCGAATGGATCTTGTATTACTTATTATTTGTTTCAGAAAAAAAATAGAGAATGTATTAGTAGTATTGGTCTTGAACCCAAAATTTACTCAACACATTCATTTCGTAGAGGTTTTACAACCTTGGCCTTTAAGTCAGGCATACCCGCTGAGCACATTCAGCTTTTAGGAGACTGGAAGTCGGATGCCTACAAATGTTATTTAGAGTTAGATTGGTCAGATAAATTGAGAGTTTTGCAGAAAATGTTTAAAGAGATCTGAATTGTTAGTCTTACATTGATCATTCTGATTACAGGTATTAGAGTGAACATCTTGTCCGACTCAATTGCCAAGCATGTTTTGGGCTTACGCTTTGTGGAGGTTCATCCATTCCCAGGAATAAATATAACCGGACTAACGGCGAAGATAGAACGTGATCCGAAGTTAGTTCAGAGAACATTTACTATAATACATGTTGGTACCAATGACATAAACTCATTGTCACATGATGAAATTATGAGTAACTTTAATAATTTGATTACAACAGTGAGAGCTAAATCTCCCACTCATTTGGTTTTTTCAAGTGTTTTACCTTGACCAGTAGATTATGATTCAACAAGTGTCAAAGTTAAGGATGTCAATTTAAGTTTGAAACAGAAGTGCATAAAACGGAAAGTTCAGTTTATTTGTTCATTCCGTCCATTTTATAAGTATGGAAAACCAGTTAGAGATTTATTTGCGGTTTGGGACGGTGGCCTGCATTTAAATAATGAAGGTATCCGTCGTTTACGACAGTTTTTTATAAACACTGTCTCTCATTTGTTAAAATCACACTAGTGATTTCAGGGTAGCAGTTTGCATACAAGCTTGTAACAAGTAGCACAAATTATGTCGTGAGTGTAAGATTTTGATGATATTTATATCAAGATGTGTTTGTTATGTACAATGTATTTTTATCAGGTTTCTAAGAAACCGCTAATTTGATGACAACAGACCTTATGCCTAATTTACAGGGTATCTTCTTAAAAGAAGTAATTTATTCCTTTGAAGTTGTCTCCGCATAGTGCTGGTATGTGACGGTGCTTGACTAACAAAATGAATACCCATAACCCTATTTCAAAAATAAAAATTTTACAGTCATTTTTCGATATCAGCATGAGTCTAAAAACAAAATGGCGTCGTTTAAAAATCTAACGGAAGTGACTTCAATACGCCCTCTCTTTTAAACCAATCAGAATGCTTGAATTCCATATTGGCCCTGCTTTTCTCGTATTGGCCCTGCTTTTCTCATATTGGCTCAGTTATGCTTTGTATTAGCTCTACCTGTTTCATATCATGTGTGCAATCGATCTAATACAGAGTGTAATATTGTAAAATTGAATAATAAGATAAGTTATGTGTTAAATGTGAAAGCGGATTTGGTTTGTTCACAATGAGCAATAAGACAATGATCTGGTTTAAAACTATTATACTGGTATATATATATATTGTAAGTGCTTTGAAATTGGAGTTCTTAGGCTATGAAGTGTTGTTAAAATGAATCTAGTTGATTCTAGTACATTTCTTGTCGTTAGGTCTAAGTTTCTCCTTGTCACTTTAAGTTGATGAATTTGTATTACATCAATTGAATTATATATTCTATGACGTGTCTTACATCACTCAATAAATTATGTATTATTCTATTTGCTTTTCTGTTCATTAAAGTATTTCCTTCGACAGAACAATGTGTTGGGTTTTATCGCTTAAATGTCAATAATGTGCTCTGATCTCGGACACAAAGTTTCTCAGTTATAGCTCTGTAATTTTATATAGTTTAAAGTGGTACAACAATTCTATTTCCATGATCATTTGTTTTCTGTGGCGACAGGAATGACGGATGTAAACATGTATTTTATTGATTTCAAAATAATTTGAAATATTGTGATGTGATCCTCGGCAAAGACTGATTCGCTATAACCCATTACGCCACGGTTCAATGTTACCTTTTATGGGGTAAATGGATAATTTTTACTGTTTTTATTTGACACTCGACAACATTTGTACGATAGATGTTGATTCATAACAAGTGCTCTTTGTTGCCAGTATTTTCTCTACTAGTGTCTTAGTACTTGTACCTCAGGTGTATACCAAAATCAAAATCAAAACGAATTGAAAACACTTCTACAGAGACTGACAAAAACAGTTATCTACTCTTTATAATACCAGTTTACTGACGTCTTCAACACATTGAAACGAAAATACATTATATTTAACATCGTCCTTGGGCTGATATAACGCGTGTGATTATAACCTTCGAAGTGTGCATAATGATTAGTAAGAAAGAGATTAATAACTTATGCACTTTCAGAAAAATAAATAAATTTAGATACATATGACAGTCTTATTTCTATTGAATACAGCCTTCCTAGTCAACCCTTTGTCTGAAGATTAGTGTATAGTATATGATTATATAAGGATATCTATGCTTTTTACATAATAACTATACGTTTGTGTTATATGTGTATTTTGTATTTTTCTTTCTTGTACATGTATCTATAAAATGTTTGCAGCTTTTGATAAATAATTTACAGTGCTTAAACATACAATGGATTTTTTGTTCAAAAACAATTTTAACTTCTCCCAAATTGACTAGTCGGTCAATAGCTATTCATAGCTAATGTTATTTTATTGCCAATACCGACAAGAAATAAAATTTGTATTGTATTGTGTTGTGTTGTGTTGTGTTGTGTTGTGTTGTGTTGTGTTGTGTTGTATTGCATTGCATTGCATTACATTGCATTGCATTGTATATGAACCAAACTTGTTGTTTTTAAGAGTTTCTGTGAGAAACATTTCATTACCACAAAGGTTTTAAAAATAAATATGTTGTTATTAATGAATTCTAATTTATTTTATATAGATGATTAACCTTGTATCATTGGTGTTTTGTATACAAGGGTTGTTCTCAACATCTCCGACAGTAAGTACTAACGTAGTCAGAAGGTGAGGAAAATATATCGAAACTAGAATTGTGTCCAAAGGACACGGATGCCCCCACTGTGCAGATGTGCTCATAAACAAGAGCAAGCATATCTGTATGTAAGATTTTTATGTGGAACTTTTTCATTCCACTGTTTCATTTCTGTACATATACCTAAAATGATCTACAGGTAACCTTATGTACATGTTAAATTAAATTACAAATGTAAAATTTATATGTTCAATTATTTATATGGTATATAGTGAAAAAATCAACAAAGGGCCATAATTCTGTTAAATTTGGTCGCAACAAATTTATATGGTATATAGTGAAAAAATCAACAAAGGGCCATAATTCTGTTAAATTTGGTCGCAACAAAAATTTCTTCCTTTACTACCATCTACACATTAAAGCTGTTCATCCCTGGAAGTTTAAGCAAAATCTGCCATCCGGTTTAAGAGGAGTTGCGTTCACAATATTTCTATATGGTATATAGTGAAAAACTTAACAAAGGGCCATAATTCTGTTAAATTTGGTCGCAACAAAAATTCCTTCCTTTACTACCATCTACACATTAAGGTTGTTCATCCCTGGAAGTTTAAGCAAAATCTGCCAACCAGTTTAAGAGGAGTTGCATTCACAAAATTTCTATATGGTATATAGTGAAAAAATCAACAAAGGGCCATAATTCTGTTAAATTTGGCCGCAGAAAAAATTCCTTCCTTTACTGCCATCTACACATTAAGGTTGTTCATCCCTGGAAGTTTAAGCAAAATCTGCCATCCGGTTTAAGAGGAGTTGCGTTCACAAAATTTCTACATAGTATATAGTGAAAAAATCAACAAAGGGCCATAATTCTGTTAAATTTGGTCGCAGCAAAAATTCCTTTCTTTACTACCATCTACACATTAAGGTTGTTCATCCCTGGAAGTTTAAGCAAAATCTGCCATCCGGTTTAAGAGGAGTTGCTTTCACAAAATTTCTATATGGTATATAGTGAAAAAATCAACAAAGGGCCATAATTCTGTTAAATTTGGTCGCCGCGAAAATTCCTTCCTTTACTACCATCTACACATTAAGGTTGTTCATCCCTGGAAGTTTAAGCAAAATCTGCCATCCGGTTTAAGAGGAGTTGCGTTCACAAGATTTCGGGACGGACGGACGGACTGACGGACGGACGGACGGACGGACGGACAAGTGCAACGCTATATGCACCCCACTTTGTGGGGGCATAAAAAAACAAACAAAATTCCTGAATGTGACAAACTATGTTGCAAGATTTATAAAAATCTTCTAAGATAGAAAAAAAGATTCCTCTATAGGTACCTTATAATTCAACCAGGAGACAAGATCATTATCGATTAGGTTCAACAAACAGCCGCTTGTTTCCGGACAACAGACCAGGTGAGAATGGAAATTAGCGATATATGTATTATATAACCCATGAATCATTATAGTCTTCATGCATTAAATCGTTACAAGACATATTAAAAAATACTGATGAATCACTAGCGATTTGTGTAACCATCTGAATCACCAGGGTCAAGAATGATGACTACATTCGTGACAAGATATATTAAAATAGATGAATCACAACGCAATAACTGACCAACTAAAATTACTAATAGTCTTTCGGGTGAGACTAAAACCGTGCTATACACCTGCCATGTATAAGAACCAGGGGTGTCTCTGGAATTGGGACGCTTTCTGTATCTTGCACTATCCTCCAAAACCTAAAATAACTAATCTCTTCTGGGGGCGTTGGTCATATGGGAAACCGGTACCAACGATAAAACCCTAATATTTACGATATATACGAAAAAAATATAAAAAGGAGTTGTTTGTCGCAAATATTTGAACAAATTCTTCCACAGTACATGTAACTATAGTACAGAACAAGAAAGACAGAACAATTATCAACGGATACACACAAAGGTATATTGTTCAATTACATTAAGTTTCATAATTTACATGTCACGAATGATAATCAGAAGCAATATAGTCTACAGTGTGGTACTTTACTAATGAAAATCTGTAAAGAAAACTTTTCTAGAAAATGAAAGAGTGAAACACACTAAGTCGACAAATTAAATGTAGAGGCAGTTTTATCAATAAATTTGTAAATAATTATGGTGCAAGCTGAAGAATGAACTGAACTTTATTCGTCTTCGGCCTAAATGATAAACTTACATATTCTTACAAATTTGAAGCTAGTTTCATTTCGTCTATTATTTAAAAAAATATATTTAATAATTCAATCACACTAACAATTGTGTGAATTTAAAGGGGCACTCCCTACATGTAGCAGATTATATTCTCAAAACATAGATTATGTATTCGATGAACGTAAAATGATAAATAAATACAATTACGGCGAAAAATGCCTCATTTTACCACAATTAATCAATATAGAGGCTTTCTGTAATAAATCGCATCCACCCATTAATTGTACAACAACAACTCTACATAGATTATTGAATGGTTTACGGTACTGCAGTATATTTTAAATCGCTGATTTTATCGATAATGACTAGGAATGCATAGCTGGAACTTTTAGGTTAAGTTGTAATACTTCCAAAGATTATATAATTGGTTTTGGAGGTTATTTAGTTTGGCATCAGTTAAAGGGTATGTCCCTTTAAACATACGAGGCTAGATATGAAAATACCGTTAAATAAATTGACTACGTTCATGTTCGTCTGCTGTGCACTTGAAAAGAAAATGGTATTCATCTTCGAGATCGTTTAGATTGCAAAATTGAAAAATTATCTCGATACGTTGTAGATGATTCCTACTATTACTTCCAGACTCAGTCTGTGTGCTGATACATGTATTATAAACCTTGTTAGGCTATATCTTTAAGCCGTGTACTAGAAAACATTTCTTAATACGAAAATAAAGATGAGTGACTACACAACTGCTACTTATGTCAGCTCGCAACTTTTGGAGGAACAATCGATTAACCTTTGCTTAATGCCGACAGACATATATTATGAATTGTACTTGATGGAGGAGCTCCCAATTCTCGGCGAATCCCATCTTACATGATAATGTTTTGACTTTTAACACCATCATTGCACTTAATACACGCATCAGGTATATATTTTTCAATATGACATTATTGGCACTGAGCAATATTTACCAGTACTATACTTATTGTATATATCTTGTAATAAAAACGGATACCTCCCTAATTCTTATATATAATATAACATAATGGTATAATTTTACTAAGTTTATACATTCATTTTGTGGGAAACAATGAATGGAAACGAATTCATACAACCTATTTACATATGTGAATACTTTATAAAAAAAGATTCTTATTCAAAACAAGACTATAAAACAATACTACCACTATTTAGGAAGCTACTGTTCCATTATCTCACCTCAATTTTAAGTTCAAACACTGAATTGGCAATGTCTGTTCTTCACTAAGCAAAATGGATTTCTGCAAAGGCATTGAGTACATACGTTTTTTGGTTCTCAAGGTTTGCTTTTTATATATTTATACACGAGCATTTTTGTGTTTTACATACCATGCCTTTTGTTTCCATTGCGTGTGTTAGAGATTCACCTAGCAGGGATTACTTTTATTTACACTGTCCTGTGACTTTGGAACATGGTGGGGGTAAGAGTGAGGTTGGGTGCGCACCATAAACCGGTTTAAGCTCCCCAGTGGTGTTTTTGCCACTGACCGTTCCAAGGCGGTACCCCACTATGTTCCTTTAATTGTTCGTTTTTTCCTCGTGTGTTTGCTTTGTATGCTAGTGTGTGTTGGTAGTGTATGTTTGTGTGTGTACATGATTGTGTGTGTGTGGGTGTTGTGTGTGTGTGTGTGTTGGTGGTGTGCACTTCTGGGTGATGTGGGGCTCGTTTTGGGGAGGCTGCGTTTTTGGTACGTGGCATTCCCTGTTTGATATTATTTTTGTTTTTATTTACACACTTTTCTCTTAGGTCTCTTAAATATACGTACTATTTCAAGGAAAGCATAGCTGACCAAAGTGTAAAAATATGTTTTGGGGCATTTTAAACCTGTATCACACTTCAAATGCTTCATTCTGCATTATGGAGAAGAAATATCCAAAACACAATGATGTCAGAATCACCTTACTTGGTTACGTTTGAGAGCAATTTAAAAAACAAACAAACAGCAAGTGAATTATCAATATGATAAAAAATGTCTTAATCATAACGAAACACACCTCATAATGAATCAATCATATACTGAGTCCAACATTATGTTAACAAATATCAATGATCAATTTTCAACATTTACCAGCTGCTAAGTATTAAGGACAACGCACTGTCAAAGAACCATATGTTTACTACACCTACTGTTAGAATTGCTTAAAAAGGTGTGGTGCATTTCGGATTCATAAGCACGATGTTTTTCCCTTTTCACAACCTGAAAGTCATTGCACTTGATTTTTATTCTACCCTTACTGAATTTATTAAAAAAGGTGTGTTGCATTTCGGTTTCATAAACACGATGTTTTTCCCTTTTCACAACCTGAAAGTCATTGCACTTGATGTTTATTCTACCCTTACTGAATTTATTAAAAAAGGTGTGTTGCATTTCGGTTTCATAAACACGATGTTTTTCCCTTTTCACAACCTGAAAGTCATTGCACTTGATGTTTATTCTACCCTTACTGAATTTATTAAAAAAGGAGTGTTGCATTTCGGTTTCATAAACACGATGTTTTTCCCTTTTCACAACCTGAAAGTCATTGCACTTGATGTTTATTCTACCCTTACTGAATTTATTAAAAAAGGTGTGTTGCATTTCGGTTTCATAAACACGATGTTTTTCCCTTTTCACAACCTGAAAGTCATTGCACTTGATGTTTATTCTACCCTTACTGAATTTATTAAAAAAGGTGTGTTGCATTTCGGTTTCATAAACACGATGTTTTTCCCTTTTCACAACCTGAAAGTCATTGCACTTGATGTTTATTCTACCCTTACTGAATTTAGTAAAAAAGGTGTGTTGCATTTCGGTTTCATAAACACGATGTTTTTCCCTTTTCACAACCTGAAAGTCATTGCACTTGATGTTTATTCTACCCTTACAGAATTTATTAAAAAAGGTGTGTTGCATTTCGGTTTCATAAACACGATGTTTTTCCCTTTTCACAACCTGAAAGTCATTGCACTTGATGTTTATTCTACCCTTACTGAATTTATTAAAAAAGGTGTGTTGCAGTTCGGTTTCATAAGGATGATGTTTTCCCTTTTCACAACCTGAAAGTCATTGCACTTGATGTTTATTATGTCCGTATTCCTGGATTAAATGACGAGCTGCTCTCTGTAAAGATCTGGTCAAAGCGGCATCCACTTAATCTAGAATTAAGAAATAATTTATGGCTTGGAGTGCTTTATCGAAATTGAACAGGTATGGCAGCAATGAATCACCTAGCCTGGTCACAAGGCCCTGAAATACCCTTTTTACTAATTAATATTTCACTGTTTTGTTTTTGAGCCAGTATACTATCCAGCGTCGATTTCATGATAAAACTGAATTTTACCAGACTAGTAACTAGTCTAAGGATCATCATGCAGCAATGACTAACATGCCTTTACACATATGCTTGTTTCAGTTTCTTGCACTCTTCGAAGAGTTCACCAACAATTGCTCAATGCGTTTGCTGTTACATATTTCTATATCTTTTAAAGGCAAGGATTTGAACTTTCTGCGTTCTGTTTGTTATTTTATTATAGTAATAATTGCATGAAACACACAAACATCTGGTGTTTCTTTCCGGTGAATATTATGAAAACCAGCAAAATGTTTCTGTGGATATATATGTATATACACGTCTTTTAATTACTCTTTAAGTAATTTTGAAGACCATGTGCAGTGTCAAAAATATTTGTTCCACCTATTACTGAATCCAATGATTGATGAAAGAAAACTGCGTACTGTTGTAAAGTGCAATAATATTGTGTTCTATCGTTTAGTTTCTCCAATTGTCCAAGTTATTATTTTCCAAAGCACTAAACTGATAAGGAATGATATTATTCGTAAATGGCATAAACCAAGTTACTTTTTGATGCAAACAAGTACCCTCTGTCTACTAAGATACACTAGTTAGCGTATTTTATCTTTTTATTATCTGTACCTTACCCAACTGTAGCGATTTTACACACGTGACGTTGATATTAACTTATACTTCGAAAAAGAATTCTGCAGTTTTTCCAAGGTGTCCCTTACAGGCGGGAATGCATAGGAATTGGAACATATAACATCTTATATAAAGATATGTAGAGCACATAATAACCTTTGTTGATATCAGACATTTATAGAAATTAACTTCTACTTTAATGTTGAATTACACCAACGATTCTGTTGTAAATTGACTCTTCAAAACACAAAGAGATAAATGGCACAAGAAAATGTAACTCACTAAAAACTGGTGTTAAGACATCTATATTCAAAATATAAAACACAGCAAATAAATCTTTATTCCTTTCATGTCTTTTGCATAAATACTTTATACACTTTGATATAAGTTTCTAACTTCAGTATATACACCTTATACAATATATTTGTTGATAAACATAATTATACAGTAACCGATTAATGTTAATGGTTTTTACCCTGTAAGGTTGAGAATGCAATCTGAACTTAGATATTTGTTTTTAGAAATAAAAACTGCATACTATAGTCTTTGACATGTTACTGACTGGTATGTTGTGCAATCCAAGACATAAACGTTAACAATTACGCCTGGATACCTGCGTATGAAGGCAGTAGCATGCAAGTTCTTCCAGGGCAAGTTTTATAGCCATGCCTCTTCTTTCTTACCGTTTACGTATAATACGATCATTTAATCCGTGTCGATGTTCTCTTGCATTTTCTGGAAACAAAGTCCGTATCTGGCTTACCTTTGTGCCAGTTGTACAACATCCTTGACATTGCCATGGTGCCTGGTAAAAAAAAGCTTAAGAGCTTTATTCCTGTGAAAATCCAGTTTCTAAATTCCGAATTGTTAGAGAAAACAAAGTTTTTTGTGCGAAACAAAATTCATTACAAAGCAGCTAGATTGCTAGGGAACTTAATAGTAGCTAAGGAAGTCACTGGAAGCTAGGGGAATTCACTTTTTGCCAGGGGGATACACTGGTTTAGGATATAACTGGTTGCTAAGGAAGTCATTTGTTGCTAGGGGAAATAACTGGTTGCTCAGAAAGCCAGTGGCTGCTAAGTAAGTCGATGATTGCTATAGTAACTCATTTTGAGCTAATATTTTTCTTTAACTCTCTACATACAGGTAAGGGACCCCAGAGCGTTGTTAATTTTGACGCAAGGGCATGATTTAAACAAACTTGGTAAATGCTACATATGCCAACCATCTAAGCTCTAGGCTCTTGTTGTTATGAAGAAGAAGATCTTTGGTTTTCATATATAAGTCTATGTCAAATTAAGTGACCCCAAAGGGTGGGGTCACTTTCGACCCAAAGTATAGAATTTGAACTAAAATACCTAAGCCCTACACCGTTTGGTTTTCAAGAAAAAGATTTTTGAAGTTTTATTTATACCAAGTGACCGCAGGGGTATGATTTGAACAACTATGTAGAGATCCACTAAGCAATGACTCACTAAATTTATCCAAGCTGTAGGATTTAATGAATTTGAGAAATAGTTTTTTCTATATACATTTTTGTATGTAAATATTGAAGAAGCCCGCTAGACAATGCAACATACTTAACATCTAAGCTATAGACCTTGTAGTTTTGCAGAAGACTTATCAAGTGTTTTCTGTATAAGTGTATATGAAAACCAGTCATCCCCTGGATGTGGTCAATATTTCAAAACTACTGGTAGAGGACCACTAGACAATGCAATACACCAAATGTCTAAGCTCTAGGACTTGTGGTTTTTGAGAAAAATGTTTTACTATATAAGTCTATGTTAAATCAAGTGATCCCATTGGCGAGGTAAGTTTTGATTTGAACAATCTTGATAGAGGTCTACTAGGCAATGCTACATGCCAAACATCTAAGCTCTGTGCCTTCCAGTTGTTGAGAAGAGGATTCTTAAAGTGTGTCCTATTTCTCGCTAAAGCAACAAGAGTTCTTATTGGAACTACCTTTTTTGAACAACCCTTCATATGGATAACATAAGGAACATTCCTATGAAGTTTGGTTGAAATTGGTCAAGAAGTTTTTCTCAAGAAGTTTTGAACCGACGCCGGACGACGGATGTGGAACACCGGACGATGGACGGTAAGCGGTCACAATAGTTCACCCTGATGATAATGACGATAACGCCCCATATGTACTTGAATCGTGGCGTTTTAGCAGCAGTTATAGTCTCAATATTTGGGTCATTGTAAAACAAAAAGTTGCAGAGAATAAAATATCCTCAAGTTCCAATTTTAAAACTGCTATTTAAAATGCAACACCTCATGTTCTTCTTTACATCCCCAAGTACCACCATGAAATACATAAGAATCGTCAGTTTCTTGTTACAGTTTGTGGACAGAACTTGTTTGATCCTGGGCACAATTTTTTGGAGGTATGGACAATAAATGATAAAAGCCACCAACTTAACAGTTCTGGCGCTTTGTAATTTTCATTGAGATGCGCAAATAAATATAATTTTTCGGTTTGTACTTGCTGCATGTATAAAGTGAAAACAATGCGGAGATTATCGAATTACAAGTCATAGTTACACATTAATATAAGTACGCTTAACATTTACAAAGACACCATGTTTTTAAGTAATATGTGACATAAATCAGACTTAGTATCTATAGAATATGTTTCATTTTATATAATTCATGTTTTAGTCAAATCAAAGACACATTACTCAAAGGTTTTTTTGGTCACATGTTTATTTTGTAATACAAGTAAACATTGTATGACCCCCCCCCAAAAAAAAAAAAAAAAATTGTGTCGAATCCCCGTGACATTAAAATTACCATAAAGTATTAAATTTATGTCTCTCTTGTTTGTCATCGACTTTTCTAGAACTTGGTCATGTAACATAGCAAAATATACTTATAACTCAATCTCTTTATTAACGTAAGAAAAGTGATAATAAACAATTTGTTTAATTTGCACATGCCTTTTTGTGACTCAGTAGAGTGCAAAGTATCAATACTTTAACGTACCTAATGGATTCCTTATGCAACAATGATAAACCAGCGATGTACTTTATAACTTGACTTATAATATTGTGCATTTTCAGTGCAGGCTTTAATCTCATCAGAATAACTATATTCTTTAATTCTTTCTTCTGCTTTTTCTTTGCTGTTCAGGTTTAAGCATTTTAATACTTTACAGCACAACTTGATTTATATTTTTTTATTTATCACAGACTAAGCGAGGAGCGAGAATGAAATCCCTTTCATACAATATGCACTCTGTTTTGATTTCTCATTTCCTTTATGATTCAAGTTCTTTTAACTTCATTATCAAATGTATCACGTTATTTGAGATTTAAAGGCTTAATGTGTTGCTATAGTAAATCTATGGAGTACACGGACTACTTTAATACCAAAGAGTTACATTATGAAACGGTTATTGACAAAAAAAAGTTATTCTGTGTTAATATGTGGTAAGTGCGATCTTCTGAAATGGATAAGGTTATAAAAGTTAAAGTTTCAAATTTCAAAATCAGTGTTTGAATTAGCAATGGCGGACTGACAATCAGCTGAAGTATGGCTTAATTAAGGAGTTGGCGGCCACAAAAGTGCAACAAGAAATATTATATAACAAATTGTCCGGCATAGTGTATAGTATATGGAGCTGTCGGCATACATTGCCAAAGCGTGGTACGGACCTGGTTATCTAAGATGGCGTCAAAGATGGTCGCCATTTATTATTGAAGCAATGAAAAATTTATATCCAGATGTGAGTTTCATTTATTAATATAATTCCAACTTATTGCATGGATATTATTTAAGTTATAATGTACATAAATTGACATGCAACACTGACCACTTCAAGTTTAAGGTATATGTCATTGCAATGTCAAAATACAGAAAGTATTTTGAACATTTGATATTTCTCTCTATTTTTTTTATCTAGAAATATGTGATTTTGAAAGTGAAAGTACAATCACAAACTCTTGTAGTTCTATGTCATTGTATTTATAGAGAATACTCATATTTTGAACAAACAGCTTATTTCAATACCGGTACTTCTTTACCGAGATGGCCACGTAAATTACTGTTGTCTTATAATAGTTTTATGTTCAAATTAGTCAGTCTTTAGTTGAATTAAGTTTGCTGGAAAATTGGACATTTCTGATTTAGATTTGGCACAAAATGTTAGAATGATCTACAAAATTATACACGAAAACGAACAAACCTGGAATGTAATAAGAAAACATTACTTAAAAATATTAGACAAGTTTTATAACAAAGAATATTTACTATGTACGGTAACTTGTTTTGAAAGGATGAAGTTGATAAAGAAAATTCCAGACTTCTTCTTGTCATGTCTAAAACATTGGGGCAATTTTTTTATATGTTTTAAGCCGACATTAAAGAGCTAAAGTTTACATAGTAACCTATTCGGTATTACGTACAGAAACAGACCGTTATTCTTCAAATCATTCCTTCGTGCTGATATAAAATCGATAAAAGATATTCGGAACACAAAATCTCAAGAGTCAATCTTCATATCAAAACCAAACGGGGTACATGTATGCACCTGAGTGAATTAAAAATGCGAACAATTTTTTATGAGTAATGCAAAATCTTCAAGGGCCGAAATTAGGTAGCAAGAACGGTGAAATGTTACAAATCCTATCTTCTGGTCAAAAGTTTGGTCAAATATCTATCTAAGTTTTTCTTCTGTAAAATCAAAAAAAAAATACAGTTTAAATTTCTTCATTATACATTATTCACTGAGGATAGATTGGTTTATTTAGGGCTATCTAATGGCCTGTGTACAGTTTGTAAAAGTCAGCGCGAAACCCTTCAGCATCTCTTTTTTGGTTGTTGTAAAATTCCGCCACTAATACAAAGTGCCCAATCAATAATCAATAACGCTATTTTAGAATATAACAGTAATACGCCCATTGAGCTAAAACACGAACACATCATCATTGGTATATGTGACTTAAACTTATCAAGTATAATAAATACCGTAATATTTGAGACCAAATGGAGCATATGGAAATTTCGCAACAAATGTAAATACTCAGGACACGAACAAGACGTACTTCAATTTGTATTTTTTTTTAAACAAAATTTGAAGATTCAACTCAAGTAGAGCAAAGCATCATTACATTTTCCTAACATCGCATACGAAACTGTAACGGCATCTATCTTGATATGAAACTTCCGTATATCCGTCCGTGCTACCTTAAAATTTCGTTTCTCTTACGATAAAGTGAATCTAACATGTTCATGAGTTGTGGATAAGGAAATCCCACCCGAGGGTTGAGATACGTCCAAAAACGAGGCTGTGCCGAGTTTTTTGACGATCTCAACCCGAGGGTGGGTTTCCTTATCCACAACTCAATGGACATGGTAGATTTATTTTCTCACCGTTTAAATCGCATTTTCACACACAAAGTAAGAAGAAATTAGTGCTAATACAGGATGGGGATGAAAAAAATGAAAATCAACTTTTTCTCGAATTTTACTTCAAAACTGCTATAGATGGATAGAAAATGATCTAACTAAGAAAATGAATACCAACAACCCTATGTTTATTTCAAAAATAACAATTTTACAGCCATTTTTCGATTTTTATGTCTGCTTACAATTAACGTAAAAATAGTCCGGCAGCGATGTGAGATAAGCGATGTGAGATAAGTTTATCTCACATGGGTAAATACGCGGAAATATGTATCCCATAGGTGAGAAATTCTTATTTACCATGCTCTTATATCTTTTCAAATGCAAAGTATTTCTTAACTTATAGTTATAATTATTGTAGAGATATGAGTTAACCAATAACGATATAACAACTTTTCTAAAGAAAAATGTCACAGTGCGTATACATGTATGACAATGAGTATTGTTAGTTTCCTGTACTATCTTTGAACTTTCAGCATATGTGGATTGTAACCCATTTAGCTTCTTTTGCAACTTTTACAGAGCTGGTGAAATTTCATCTAAATACAACTAGATGTACTTATGTATGAATTGATGTTGTACTTTAAATGTGCTAATAGCAGCAAGGTTTCTAACACTGAATAAAAATATAAATGCGCTTACCTACTTCTTGCTGTAAATTACTGTAAATTCCTTCAAATTCGCGAAGGTTTAATTTTCGCTTATATTCGCCAATCTATGAGGACGCGAATTTAAATCCACGCCAAATATTTGCTTACCGTTTGCCCGATATCCGATCATATTCGAAAACTGATCCAAGTTTTTGTTAATATCCGTGAAATGAAGTTTTTAATATTTCAAATAATTTTAGATAACTAATATCCATTATCTCTTATTTGTATATTTAAGTACACTTCTTGTATGTTTACAACATCAGCTATTGTTCGTTTAACAGTTTTTTCAAGTTTTTCTTCTACACAGACAAAGCGGTTGCTTGAGGAGAAGATCAAAGTTGTCTATAATTATTTATGTAGGGGATAATAGTCATGCCGACATCTTTTTTCTAGTCATCGTTATTTACATTGCCAATGGTACTGTGCCTTCTTATATATTATTGTACATATGATTACTTGCTTGTGCTCTTCTTTAATTAATTTTAATTAGCAACGTCCATGTTTTGTGCGAATATAATAAGCATTCAGGAATATATTGATCCCTACGGGAAAGTCTTGGTTATTTACATTGCCTTGATTTCAATGACATCCTCGAAGATTAACAAGAGCTGTCACATGACAGCACGCTCGACTATTCGAAAGGTTGTTGGTAAAATGGGTTTTTTGCCTAAGAACAGGAGTATTGTGTAATTGTCTATAAGAATAAAGGTCAAAGATATGAAACTTGTTCAAAGACCTTTGTAAATGTACATTACATTCAAAGCCTTACTCTGGATTCTGTAAGCCAACTGGAGGGAGAAGGAGGGGATAATTTCAAAGAAATACATAACCTTGTAAATTTGATCATGAATAAATTTGTAACTTTTCAAAATTGATATGTATTGAATTAAAAAAGCATGACCGCTGCATGCTGCATAATTATTCATGATATTTCAAAAGAAAGCCATTTCGAGTATTTCCATGTTAGTCTGGTAAAAACTGTGACAAAATTCTAAGTTAAAAGGGGCATAAATATGTCAAAAATCAAAAACATTGGGGAAGATGTTGACAGTAAACATACATTTTCAGTTTCAAGTCCATAAAAAAATCAAAGTTAAAAAGGGGCATAAATCTGTCAAAAATAAAAACAGAGTTATGGGGATTGTTTGCTCAGATGATGATGTTGATGGTAGACACCGTTTTAAGTCAATACCTTTGATAGTATTCAAGATATTTAAATTTAAAAAAATCTTCAACAAAAAATTCTAAGTAAAAGAGGGGCATAAATCTGTCAAAAATCAAAACGGAGTTATGAGGATTGTTTCCTCAGGTGCAGATGTTGATGGTAAAGATATATTTTGAGTTTCAAGTCAATACCTTTGATAATATGCAAGATATTTGAATTTATAAAAAACATAACAAAAATTCTAAGATAAAAAGGGGCATAAATCTGTCAAAAATCAAAACAGAGTTATGCTGATTGTTTCCTCATGTGTAGATGTTGATGGTAAAGATATATTTTGAGTTTTAAGTCAATACCTTTGATAATATACAAGATATTTGAATTTATAAAAAACTTTAACCAAAAATTCTAAGTTAAAAAGGGGCATAAATCTGTCAAAAATCAAAACAGATTTATGGGGATTGTTTGCTCAGGTGTAGATGTTGATGGTAAAGATATATTTTGAGTTTCAAGTCAATACCTTTGATAATATGCAAGATATTTGAATTTATAAAAAACTTTAACCAAAAATTCTAAGTTAAAAAGGGACATAAATCTGTCAAAAATCAAAACAGAGTTATTGGGATTGTTTGCTCAGGTGTAGATGTTAATGGTAAACATATAGTTTGAGTTTCAAGTCAATACCTTTGATAGTATTCAAGACATTTGACTTTATTAAAAACTTTAACCAACGCAGACGCCGACGCCGACGCCGACACCGACGCCAACGCCGACGCTGGGGCGAGTGCAATAGCCTCCTTATTCTTCGAATAGTCGAGCTAATAAAACTGACAAAAGGCTTGACACTAACATGCTTGTCCACACTTACAAAATAACATTTAGCTCACTTTTTGTTAATAATAATGATGTTTTTTCTATCAATGATAATGTTAACAGCGGTGCTGATGCAAGCTGTGCAGATACTTGGTTTAGAAATAAAGTAGGTGTTGCAAAAACAGGGGGCTTGTTAAGTTATCTAAAAAGACCATGACAACTTTTAATAAAAATACAGACGGGTGTTTGTTAAAGTCGTACATTCATGATTGTGTGCTTGAAAGAAAACCTTCTATAATTTTCATTTTTACAGACGTCGAATCAAATACTCGGCGGCAGAGCTGTAAGAGTCGCTGACTCGGAATCTCAGTAACATCTCATTGATTGAGGGCCATGCCCCATCGACTATGTCTATTTGTGTCAGAAGGTTGGCACTAGGATTCTAGTACTTGTTCTCCTAATAAACTGTCCGCATGTTAAAATAACAAAATATACGGTTAGAAGTCTAGAGTCATAAAAGGGAAGTAACTCATTTGATCATCATGTGTTTCCGACTAGAGGCGGAAATGAACTATTAAAACAGTGACAAGCTTGAAGTTCTGTACTGTTTCTGTGTCAACTTTAGTACAAGTTTACCAGTAATTAAGAAGTAATCGCTCATCTGTCATACTTATGCTACACCATATATTTTCCCTTTCGCCAAGGTTTATTCATGTGTACTTTATCGTAAATCTATGTTGTTATTTTGTTTTGAAAATATAAAAACTTTTTTCCAAATTCTGTTTCTTCTACTTCACAATGCAAAATGGTGAAAGTTTCCAGCTGTGGAGTCACTTGTCTGCACCGAAATTACTTTGATCCCTTGAGCGTGGTTTGTTTAACTCTTACCCTGCTAACAGGAAATGAGTCTGCCTTTGTGATCAGTGTAGACTATGATCAGAATACACGGATGGTCGAAAAGATCTGCACTGTTATATAGCTTTTCAGTCTGTAAATTTTCAGTGAGCACCCCTCCAAACAGTAAATAGTTCTGTCCAAATTGAAAGATGGACGGGTCCATTTTAGAAATTTAGCGGCAAAAGGCAAAAGGTAAATGTGTACGTCGTCTGCGCAATTGCGTTGAAAGGTCATTCAGAAACTTGGCGTTGTTCTCTACTCATCTCAGTTACATTTATACAGCAAACCGGCGACTTTGCATTCAGCAACTCTTATTCCATTTAAGTGGAAGACGTTTGGCAAAACTTTAAAAATTAAAGTCTCTGGAAAAAATCCTTTTTGTTTAAAGTTAGACTGGCATTCAGTCCTAATATTTACTATTTCTTACTGAATAAACTCTCTTTGCTGCCAAAAATGTAGATGATCGAGCCCTGTTAGAAAAAGGCTGACAGTAGATTGCGTGGAGTTTTAATGAAATAGATTTATCATCTAGCCTGGTGGTGAGGCTAGTTCGAAGTACGTATTATAGAAAACAAACGCTGTATAAGTCTTTCAGATGTTTTATTTTTTAATTAGCACCAGTATTTATTTTTTAGAAGAAATATGGCACTTACATCATATAAAGTAATTAAAATAGAAAGTTGGCGTTTTTCTTAATGTATGATTTTGAAATAACTGACCTCTTTCTTGTTATTGTTGATTGCTATTTATCTAAGTTACAGGAAATTTGTTTTTGTAACATGTGTGTTATCACGTTTCCATGGTTTCTTAAATTTGCTGCTAAAAAGGAAAGAGAGAGAGGACTTTCTTGTTAGACTTCTTCAGAAATGCTTTTTCTTCTTTAAAGGTTATGACTCAAGTTTCAGTCACTGGCATAACTCCCGTATGCAATCAATTAAAAACATTTAAGTACTAAAACATTGTCTCCCTTCATCTAAGATATAAAAACTTGGTCAATGCTCTTGTCTACGTTAATTTTCTAAAAATTAATCTCTTGATTTTACGGTTGTTTTTTTTTTTCGGTTATAACAATTCTCCTAAAATTCATATTACAATAAATAAAGAAAGTAAAACAATCACGGCTAAGTAAATAAGAGTATTAATTAAATGCATTCATTATAAACATGTTTGACTTGTCGGTTAATATATTTAGTTGTTTACTACACACGTCTATTTTATCACATGACATAAATAAAAATATACATGGATGTAAACGTGACAGTGATTATCACCAAATTACTATCACCGGAAGTACAATCTCATTCTGTTTAATATGATGATATTACCAAGAAGTTGGCTATATTATCTCAAGCTGGTATTCCTTAAATATCTATTTATACATATATTGATGTTCCAATTTCTATATATACATGTATAAATGCATATGACAACACATCCAAACGGTTTTCATTTGTTTTCATCGTTTTTGTTTTATCAGTAAAACAGTGTGTGATAATATGTTTCAAATGTCAATGCTTAATACTTAAAACATATTATTATATAAAATGCAATTTACAAGATGGTAAATCAGTGAAAAAAATGACCGTATATATACATCATTCTATAATTAATGTTTTGAAGCAGTTAGGTCATAGTCTGAAATTGGGTTTTAACTGTGACAGGTATCAAAAGTAACAAAATTTTGCTGTGATATACATGTTCATATATGCATATGAAACGCATAAAGAAAAATGAGACTGTATGCAATGAAACTTTGTTCAACTGCTTTTCCTGTAACCAAATAACATTTACATGGATTAAACATTAACAAGCAAGTCAGTATCTACTAACTGTTCAGATTTCCCAAAATGTCGACATATACATAACCGTCGACATATACCAAACCGTGGACATATACCAAAGCGTCGACTTACACCAAACCGTCGACATATACCAAACCGTAGACATATACCAAACCGTGGACTTATACCAAAGCGTCGACATACACCAAACCGTCGACATATACCAAATATTGGCATTCATTAACGTACCAAAAACGTCCCGTCACAGGTGATATCATTATGAGCCAAAAGATGAAAATGAATGATTATGTCACTATACAAAAACAATTTACAATTCCAATCGTAATTTATAAATCTCACTGGTTTAAAATGAAAGAACTTATGATACAATTTCTCGTCAATAAATAAAGAATTAAACACTGTGTTTATCAGATTATGAATGTGGAACAGGCAAATATATTACAGTTTTGATGTAAAATAAACAATCTCGGTAAGTCTGCCAAACATGAAATGTGTTCTTTATCCTATTTCACACGTGTCACTATCACAGACTGCTGAAAAAAGTACTCCAGATAAAATGCTATAAAAAGTGTTTCAAACTCACGAACAATTTTTTGAACTATTTTTCAGTATTTTTCCTTGATCTATTTTGTATGTTTACATGAAAGAAATAGAAACCGACAAGAGCCGGTGAATCACTAAACAACGATTTTCACAAATCACAAATCAGTTTCATAATAAATGATTAATGCAAATCTAAAGTAACACTACAATTTGACATTAATGTTATATGTATTTGACTAGAACCCTGCTAATCACAGTGTCACATTACATACGTCACTTCCGCTGGACCTGATAAAGCATACAAAAAGTTGTACAATAAACATTCAGTTCTTCAAGTATTTATATTGAATCTAGTTAAATACTTTGTCCACCTAAATTTAAGAAAAATGGAAGCTCAGCGCAAATTGCACCAAACTATGTGAAACATGTCATTGGATAAGGAAGTGACGTCGGTTGCGCACTGTGTCACTAATTGGATGATGTTCAAATGCAAACACAATAGACGAATATATGTTCACAGCAACAGAATTACAAATGGAAGGAATATGCATGAGAATGAACGAATGAATAAATAAATAAATAACATTTCAAAAACACTGTTTGTTTTTTAAATAAAAATACTGGTTTATATTATTTTGTCGTCTGCTCATCGCTTGCTTTTGTCCTTCTTTTTCTTCAAACCACCGAGTCCAAAGCAACTTAACATTCCGCTCTTTGGGGTAATTGGGCTGTCTTTGGTTTTATGTTTTCCCTTTTTAGAGTCTTTTCTCTTTAAGCTCGACTTTGCGATGTCTGGCACCGCAGTTCTCGTTAACGAATGTGACTGACTTTCAATGGTAGCCATAGCACCGGATGTGACGTCAGAAGATGCGAGTAATGTTTTTGGAACATATTTGGTGGCTTCTAAGTTGCGGATTTCTTGTGTAGTACGAATTTCAAAGTTTAAAAAGAATTCCTCCGGCGGTCGAAAGTTAAGTTCAAACTTCCTGACATTGATGAAATCGTCTATGTGATGAATATAGTACCCTGAAAAAATAATATCAGTTCTAAAGATTTGAATCATTTGTAGTTCTGTAAGACGTTGGGTGGTACATGCACGCTGAGTTTACGAACACAGAAAATTAAATTTAACTTGTCAATCAGAGAAAAAGGAATGGTTTAGACAGTCATGATTGAAATAATTCGAGACGCTTGTACCTGTTACAAATTTCAGTCTAAAAATACACTAAATATTGAATTACATTGAACGTATTTATTAGTCATTTGCAACTGCATATAATTCAAGTTAATACGAAATATGTTCTATCCTACATTCGTCAAGAAAAAACCGCAACATTACTGTATATGAAACCCCGAACAGTTGTCACGGTTAGGCAATTTTCAAGGTGTGGTCACGTGATTGGAAAGACTTACCTTTGTGTGCATAAGGCTGTACTAAGTCCACACCATATTGTGAATGGAAACATCGGAAAAATCGTTCATCCGGGCACTCAGCGTCCAGCGTGTCATCGCAGTAACTCTGTGTAATTAAATTCATAAGTTTAAACTACAATGAGCGAAGAAAGCTAAACACAATATCAATTCTGTAAAATGTAATCTTTGTACAATCTGCATTATTTGTGTTTTATCACCATTCTCAATCGATTATCGAATATAAATGAAATAGCTACATATACACTAATCTATTAATTAGCTTGATTGCAAAACAAGTTCTCTAGACTAGATACCATGGTGGAACCAGTTACCATACCCATTTACAGCTGGGTGCACTGAAACGTAAGTGTCAACTCAAGTCGCCAGAATTGGGACTGAACCTAGGTCCTCTCGGTTATAAACCGAACGCCGTAACCACTACACAACTCACTTAGGTTCATGAATCATATAATTATAATTTCTTATCAAGCTTACCTGCAATTCTAAATGTTTCAAATTTGTCGTTGCTAAGTAGTATGACGGGTTGCTATGCAGCTGAAACACATTCAATCGACCATGACCCTCTGGATCGGGACCAAAGTCTATTCGTCTGAACACATCTAGAATAAAAAACATAAAAGCGTTTAACAACGGACTATAATGCATATGTGCTGGTGTGTCTCTTTTTAAAAAAAAAACTTGTAACAGTGTATACTGCATGGTAATTAGTTTCCGTTGTGGTCTTTACAGAAACTTGTCCTTTATCAGACATGAAGAACTGACTCAACATAAAGTTCAGTGTAATTTCCACTTAGCTTCGGTAAGGTGTGGAAAGAAGTTTGAAGTTCAAGTGTTATTTAAGATGCATTGTATTTTATGTAGCATGAAAAGTTGTCCTACTGTTTTCGGTTACTCCTGTTGATTTCTTAAGGGAAACATGAAGACTAGTGGTATCTGCAGTAAGTCTGTACTCGTCCGTTGTTTCTATGGTGACGATTGGATGACGGTCTGTCTCCTTTTGTTTTGGGCTCCTCGGGAAATCCCCTGTTTGAAAACGAAAGCAATTTATATAAAATGTCAGATTTTTGAAACTGTTTAGATGTAATATGATATCTCTCAGAGCGTCAAATACCCCTAATAGTTAGACATGTGAAACAAAACCCGGGATATGTGAAACAATAACCTTGGACATGTAAATCGATAACCAGGGACATGCAAAACATTAACCTAGGACATGGAAACATTAACCAGGGCCATGAGAGACAACTAGAGTTATCATTGAATTTGATTAGAATACCCCCACAAACACCTCTTGTCACAAAAAGGGGCTTCTCTCATTACCGTAACCTCAATAACTACATATTATTAACATTTGTGACATACTTATTTGAAATCCAGAATGTGTTTCAATAGTAACAAAGTGGACACAAAATTCACTTAACATTTGATCCCTAAATGTGATCTTGACATTGCACCAAGATATATAGCTGAGATTCACAAAATGAAGATCACCGTTATATTGTACACGTTTGACCTGATTTTTCATGAAAATCCTTCAAAGGACTAGGGAGATATAGTCTCGTGATCTTAGACCCTTATTTGTGACCTTGGAAGTTAAGCTGGCACAGTTAGGGCATACGTTTATTACATTTGGACATCATATTTATAATCTGAACATTTGACCTAAGTTTCATATTAATGTTTCAAAAGGTTAAGGAGATATGCAATGTAGTCTCGTTACTAAATGTGATATTGGCCTTGATCGATCCATGAGGTAAGATATTGACCCAATTTTCTAGAATATCCTTCAAGGGTTAAGGTAACATAGCCTGATGAGCTTTGACCCCATGTCTTGTTGAGATGAACATATGACCAAACTTTTATGAAGAGCCTTCATGGGGTTCAAGAGATATGGAACGGACACGAAAGAACAATGACCTCACAATGTGACATTGACCTTGGTCAACGAAAACTAACAGAAGAATTACCCGACCGACCGGCAAGCTGATCCCTATTGATCCAGTCAGACTTTGTTTTTGGGGTATAATAAACCGGGATATATGGAACATCACCATGGGCATGTGAAATCATAACCAGGTAATATGAAAATGTAATTCGGGACGTGCAAAACACTAGCCCAAACAACCGAGACAAGATAAGTTAGCCCGTATCATGTTAAATAGTTGCCATGGTAATGCAGAGCTATTTCTCGGGATATTAAAATTCATTTTAACATATTGGTATGATATTAGCTGAGATTGATGCGAGATGACTCATTAGAAGACATTCCTCATTCTTATTGTTATCTTGGTTTTCAAGGAAAAACTATATAGTGATGAATTTATTTACAATTAATTTTCATACGTTACAATGATTTACTTGTACACACTAGATGTACTGAGTGTTCATCCATGAAATATCACAACCAGCTCTCTCTATTAATAATTTGTTACATGGTCCCTAATCCGATTAACATTCTTTAAACAAGCTATTACATTTAGTTATTAATTTCACAATCCTCCACACTTCAGTATACTTCACTTACTAGCCAATTTATTCAAAAGAATTCTAGATGTATAACTTGACTTACCGGAGTATCTTGCCCTCAGCGACGACCTTTTCCTTACTTCAAAGTCCACCTCCTGTAAAAGAACCATTTCGTTGTCTGAGATCTTTTCCGCATTCATATACAACTAAGTTTTCATAAGTTCGATTTGTAAACTTACAGTAAACTATTTAACGTTTTCGTCTAAGGTTGCATGTATAACGTGAAATCGATGCATACTGGAGGACAATGAATCGCCACTCCTTCAATACACAACACTATAAACTTAAATATTTGGTATACAATCCGTGAAAGAAACGGTATAGTATCTTTGTTTAGTTACACATTAACTATCGAAAAACAGATGGCACAATTATCTATTCAATTCTTCAATGACATTTGTCAATTGTGCTAACTCCGTTTGTCCATTTGAATAAGAAGATATAAATCTACGTAAATTTTTATAATGAGCCTACAACGATTTGGTAATTGCATTGTTGCGGCGTAGACTTTAGGTTTGTCACACCAAGCGTCTGAGTAAAATTGCTCTGGGTCATTTGGGCGGTACTTCCGGATCATGGTGGATTACGACAAAGAGTAAATTTGCACATAATCTAATACGGTAATCTGAGGTTTTAATGTAGTTAAACCAAACATACCGCTGAGGATTAAACGTACTTGTGGCGGAAAGAAACACTGTTGATTTATTTTCCTCCGTGTTACTATTTTGTGTAGGTTGTTACGGAAGAAAATATTTACAGATTAGTACATGGCTACTAACGACATTTGTTTCAACACTTGATGAATAGTGACTATTAGAATTACTTTTGTACGTGAGCTTTCATCTGCAAACAGTGCGCGAGGATAGTCTATTTATGACATGATAAATGCAAGCTTTCAAACAACATGCTGCATTTACAGACGTATACGGTATTCACAACATTCACATCTTCTGGTACCAGTATGCATGTAAATCATACTTGAGTCTTGGTTGTTTCATCAGGGGAGAAATCCCACCCCACGATCGACCGGAACTATAAACAATTCTAAACAACAACATTTTTATCTTCCAGAGACGTAATTGCCTTCATGGCCCACTGATCCTAACCGCGCTTTAATGGCCTACTGACCTTAACCACCTCGAAATGGCCCACTGACCCAAACCGCACTTCAGAGCCCACAGACACTGCACAGTCTTTGCCCTTTGACTTGCTAGGGAAGGACCGATTACTTAGGGAAAGGACGATTGCTAACGTTGAAAGAACGTGTAACCACGCCCATGTGCTGTGTCATTGTTGTTTTATATTCTTGATAAATGTACCTATACATTTTTAACAGCAATTAAATATGTATAAAGCAAAACACATTTCTGACCCACTGACACACCGATCATAACTGCGCATCCCTTGCCCACTGACCCACTATTTCTAACATTGCCTTCATGGCCCACTGACCCACTGATCCTAGCCATGCCTTAATGGGCCACTGACCCACTGATCCTAACTACTCATTCTTAGCCCACTGATCCTAACCGCACCTTTATGGCCCACTGACACACTGATCCTAACCGAACATTTATGGCCCACTGACCCACTGATTCTAACCGCGGTCAATCTGATTCGGTTAAGTAAACAGACATTTTGACATATTTTGATCCACCCTTATCCAACAAATATTATCATATGATATTTGTTCATGTTCTCAATAGAAAGAAACGTGACAGTATTCTGCACATATTTGTCCGCCTCATTTCCCAGGTAAGCGTGCATCTTGAATATACAGCGAGGGGACGATAACATTTTGTTTAATAGTTCACATTCTATTTAAACCACAGTATTTAGGATCAAATTGGGCGTTCACGCTTTCACCACCTACAATCAAATTTAATTCTATAATAAACTGTCAATTGACTTTTCCTTATATTTACTTTAATATTTATATTTCGAGTCACTTCCCTAAATTTAAGCGACTACACAAAGCTTGCAATGTTTTGTGCAAACATTATAGGGCTTTTGGAATGAAGAAAGTGCTAATAATGACCGGTTGAAGTAGGCCCTTTAAATAAATCTATGATATTTGGAATGTCTCGAATAGTTTGAATGTCTTACTTAAGTGCTACACCACTATTTTAGATTACACTTTACAATTAAACATTAGTTTAGGAAAGATAACATCCGTTTATAGCAAGTGTTTATTTAGTTTAGTTAAAACTTATTTATTTTACGTCGATTTGTAGACCAGTTCTTTCAACTTATATAAACTTTTCTCTTTGACTCCCTTTGCCAAAAATGCGATCGTATTCATAGAGTAATTACATTGAAGTCGTAAGAATCATCAAAGTGTCAAACTCGTAACTAGTATTAACTTTTGTTATACCGGTAATTTTGTTATGAAATTTGTCTCTTTCATGTCGTTTATTTACACCTTTGATAGAAAGTAGGACTTGTAATATTTCAATTTTTAAATTAAGTTTTCACTTGAGAAATACGAAAACATAATTGTACAGAATGAATACACGCCCTAATTTAAACTTTTTATGAAATAGAATGGAACCGATCACAAGTTGCTTTGACCACGCCCTTTATCTAATAAATGTTTCCCTTTATAAATATGCATTATTAAACTGTCAGAGTCTGATAAAAGTTCGACTTGTTTATTTATGTGTATTACAGCGCATGGTAACACCCGGTCAGGTGACCTATATGTCTGGAGACAAGGTCAAGATTGGGAAAATCCAGTTCACTGATTCATAGATATTTATATACTGGTATATATACCTGTATGAAAATGTCAGATTGTACATTGTAAATATAAATCTGATGCAAACAGGTGTTTTTCTATCTATCTGGTAAAATATTGTTGGTAAACTTTGGATATTTACTAAAACCAGTTTAACATTACATGTACTGTCAAAGTCGGACGTCGGTATAAGACCGCAATTAAATACCTGATACATTAATATTATTAACAGTTTCTGTCATGAGCAATCGGTTCAGATCGAAATATCCGTCCCCGAGGGTAACTGTTTTGACGGGAACGAGGCTCTGTCCGAGTTCCCGCAGGTGACGGATATTTCCATCTGAACCAAACTGTCTCTTTTTTATATACCGTCTTGCACTCTAAAGTATATTTCTCAAATTATCATATCTAAAGCTCTATAAACAAACAATACTCAGACGTTGTGATTGGGAAAGTTACGTCACAATGTTTATAACGTTGTATCACAAGTAATTCACGAAAGCCGTCTGGCATATGAAGGGTTCCAGACTGATTTTTCCGGCATGGGTAAAATCACCGGAAATGCCGATCCGATATATAGGAAAGTGTTGTGATGGCCTATTGTAAAGACCAAACCTTATAAACACGTACGGAGAAGCATGTCAATGCCCTAAACTACCTCTTAAAAGCAGTGAATGCAGTTTGCGCATTTTACAGTAGCTACTTTATTATACTAATCACGTCTTACCTTAGGAGATGGGGCCAGACATAACGAATGCCGCTTGTTAGCCCTCTTGATTTCCTCATCTCTGTCCTTCTGCTCTTCAGAGATCTTGTCAAGAATAAAGTCACTGAATTTGTAATTGTTTACAAAGTTTACTGTACTAATTATCATGGTAGTTGTTGTTTAGAACCTCTGTAACACATTTAGCCGTGTAGATTGCTCCCAGCGCTGAAAGTAAACAAAATATTTACATGTAAATTGATATATCAGTACACACATAGTCTTAATATACAGTACAGTCGTACCTGCTTTGTTTATAGATAATTGAACCTCAGTTAGAAGGTAACATAGACTCGAACCTTTGTTTTACCCTAAGAAACCACTATTGTAACTTCCCAATCAAAACCACAGTTAATCTTTCTGTATTAAACAGTCGCCTGCCTTATATGCACTGTTTTGTTGGTTTCCATGGTGACTTGATATATACAGGTTCTACTGTTCTGCTTATACACACATCTAAATGACCAGATATGAATTTTAAAAAAATCACCTCTGGTCTTAACAGAGTTTCAGATAAGTATGTACACGTGATAAAAACTTTTTTTAACCTTTGTACAAATTCATAATATATCCGTTTCAAAGTCGAAACATCCTGAAATTAGAACCTCTTCATGGAATTCCATTTTGTAACCAAGTACGTATTATGCTATGTCACACAATAAAATAAGTATGTGTTAGAGAATCTTAGTCGTTGACCTTCAGAAGGAGAACTAGAACATGAAGTCATTTTTACACTACAACAACACATAGCCAACTGCCTGTCAAGTTTATTGTCAAAACATTAGAGAACGAGGAAAAAGAAGACACGTGGCAAAGACCCGGACATCAACTTCATAACAACTTTCTCCTTCTAGATAAAATCTGTTCTCAATTGCCCCTTAATAACGTATGTAAATCATGTTTCAGTTTTCCTGAATCTGATAAAGTATTTATAAACATCTATAATTTGTAATCAACAATGATGTGTACTTCAAATTAAACGGGAAATTTTGCTGGCATATTCCCTTCTGCGCCGTTTAAAGTCTAATTATTTAGTTTTGTCCTACTTAGAAGGAAGTAAGACAAATTAAAAACTGTTGCATCATAACTTACGTATAAAGAGTATATATCTAACTTGACAAATTACCGTAGAAAGGTGTACATGAAATCTACTTAAGTAGTTTTGGAGAAAAACCTCATGTAAAGAGAGAACACTGAAGTAGTGGGGTCATTATTTAAAACAATTATCAGTTCTAAATAAATGGAATGTTTATGCGATGATTCAACCAAAACAGACAGGCTGGGGGTAAAGACGTTACATAATTAAAGGAATTATAGCAATTTTGAATTACAAAAGTGAACTGCTAATTCAACTGTTATCAGACATTTTTCTGGTTTAATTTATAAAGATGCTTCGTGACACGCACAGATGATGTGAAAGAAAAATGTAAACAAATTAAGCGTTTGTGACACTACAGAAGATTTGCTTTAATTATACTTCAAATGATAAAGCGGTAATTTGAATAAAAGGAGCCCTTTATTAAGACAGTGGTTCTATATGGAGAGACACCACCCGGGTCGCGCCGAGAATGACAGTCAGATCTGTGACACAATACGTCCAAAATAAATTGTTTAATCTTGCACTATATCCGCCCAAATATATCACAGGCTTAAACGAATACTCTAAAAATCACCTCTTTTGAAGTTTTATCAAGTCCAAAATATTTAATCTCCAATATAGTTGATTTTTTATAAACGAGAAAATGTTAATTCAGCTTCAAATAAGCTCACACTCTTCATTCTAACTAATTGACTTAGCGCAACCATCAACGCGATTAAATAGAATGAGGATTGCGTTTTTAAACCAACCTATTTCTATTCATTCATCTGCAGACCGCAAACGAAGAAAACCACTAAGAGATCGTTATCGAATCTTTTGTGTAAAAACCTTCAATAAATATTTTATGCTATGCAAACTATTCCACTTATCCACAGAGCCACTCCTACGCTTTTTGATTGTCCTGGACCAAAGCAGACGTTACCAGCATGCAGCAATTGGTAAGAACGACTTAGAATGTCTTCTGAGACACCTAGACCTAGAGCAAACTAAGTCGCATCTACAAGTGTTCTTTATTTACTGTAATATAGAATCTAGCCTCATACCGATCCATTTCAGGGATGGAATGTGTACGACCAGACATCATGCAATATTCATTCCATTAATTAGCTCCAACAGACTACGTTTTAGTAATTAAGTATTTAACTAACATTGAAGTGTTCAAAGTGCCCTTGAATGAGGTAATTTACCCTTTACTGCAAGTCTTTTACTATCGCATTTCGTATTTCATCAGTAGCATTAATACATACTATCAAGTACACATTTAAGTTTCTATTTTCCATATATCTAACCTTTTTTTCTCCAATTTCTAAAATGCACTGAGCGAGCGGATGTTCCAGTTGACTTTAGGTGCGCAATGTTCGTTTTACGACCCTGTGTAGTTTCTATAACCATGAAATTAAAACCCGATTGCTATTGCAAAAATACTCCTTCCCAATATAAATATGTATATAGCTTTGATCTTTCATAGATGTAAGAAACTAGTGGCTTTGAGAGATAGCATGGTTTATAAACTAAGTTTAATAAATTATTTATACGCTGGCATAAAAATCACATGTTACATTTACCATCAGATGATGAAAATGTGTTTGAAAACGTTTGAAAATTGAGCTTTATTACAACTGTATTAACAATTCAAATATCAATCAATAAACGCTGCTTTTAAGGTAACTAATTTAAAATAAAAAGAAGCAAAGTTACCACCGAGATAATTGTTTCGCACTTATAAGCAAGTATGGACAATTATGTGAATGAGCATGAGGTTTCTGACACTTCCTTATACATGTAACAGTACTACGTGTACTTTTAAGCAATGAAATGTTACAGCAAGATAACCTAAGGACCGGAGGATCCCGGGTTCGATCCCAACCAGTGCCAATGAGTGGTAGTGTCCTTAGGCAAGACACAGATCTATCTCTTCAAGGTTGATTCTTTGAGAGCGATTAATACAAGTTGTAAAATTTTACTTTTTTATGTAGATTCATCTTATAGTACTTGTTGAAATCAAATAATGTATCTACTTCGGTAAAAATAAAACTCAGTCATATCTGAAACAGGATTCGTTTCTAGGAAACGGAGAGGCAGATCTTTACGGAAATATTAACGTTTCATCGCAATTTGATAAAAGTTTTAATACTGTTCAAAATGATCATACTGTACTATTACCAAGAGAAAGTAAATACATGTACATGTAAGACATTATTTATTTTATTTGCAGATGAAAATGAAAATAAACCTTACAATGTACGCGGACTATCACTTGCTGACTAGGAGTCCAAAATGTTTTTCTATACAATCAAAAGAATAAGTTTCTTACAGAGTCATTTACAAGTTTGTCTAATGTATAAAGTCAAATGCCGTTCTCAAAATTATGATGGGTCATTTTCACTCTAAACATCAGACATAATTATCTATCATACCATCCTTCTGTATAACAAAAATTAGGAAACAACATGAAAAACAACATCAGATTGGCACAGAACAGCAAAAATTGGGGGAAAACAGGAGCATGAGCGTCCGTAAAACGAGTAACACACAAAATTCCACACATTTAGAGATGAAGAAGAATAAAGACGAACCCCCTGTTACCTTTTTTGCCACTCTTGAGAGAAATATATATACAACTTAAGATGCTGGCGGAAAAGAGAAAATACACAACAAATATTCTTAACACCAGTTATAAACAAACATAAAAAATAACATACATTCGTCTTGTAAAAGTTCCCCACAATCTGCCTGTCGCTTTCTTCCGTGAATATAGAAATATCCTTGTATGAAACCTCAGTTAATATAGCCGTGCGATCATATGAAACTCAAGATGCATCTGACGATGAACAAACAATCGCTCTTGTATATTATATCTCAATCCACTTCCGGTAAAACAGCTTGAAAGACAATCGCTTCGTAATGACAGAACGGCAAATTTCCCACTATCCTCTAAACACAATTAACTGTTCAATTACAAAATGCACTTTGTTTAGACATTTGCAGCCATGTGATGATACGGGGAATTCTGTATACCAGCATGTGAATTTTATTAACTTAAATTAACTGTAAACTTCTGTAATCACTTATAGCCGAAGCAGAAATGCTTTCTCCTTTAATCACGAACGAATTGCAAAGCAAAGTTGTAAAAATATATTAAAAATGATAAACTGTAAAACGAATTGTCAGACTTCCAAGTTTCACGCGCATTTTTTGTTTGCTTAGTATTGGTGTAAGAATTTTGGCACAATTTGGAACGGTTCAAATGCATTCTCGATCTGTAAAACGTTTGATATTTATATAGACCTTGCCAAATGATGCTCAGCTGCTGTTTAGCAAGGAATGTATATAATGTTTGTAAATAGTATTAAAGATCTATCATAACTTTTTTTTTCAAATGACTGTGGAGCGAACATTCATCAATCGTTTTTTTAGAAAATACCACTAATCAAAGTCGACCTGCTTGCAAAATTACACCTCTGACATAACTAACGTACTAAAAAATTCCAGAAAGGGCCGCGCTGTTGTTTTCACTTTCATGTATATATTGTATTTGCCATACGTTTTTCTCTTACGATTGTAAATGGCCAAAGGCAAATGTATTGCTGATTGCCAATAAACTTGAAAATAAAACTGTTTTCATTGACGAGACAACCCATGCAATTAAAAAAAACATTATTTATCACAAGTTATAACCACTTGTATTCAAACGAGGCGGACTACATTTAGACTAAAAAAGACAGTTTCATTAAACGTGATAAATGAGACAGAGAAGGAAAGAGTTACTAAGTTTAATTGATAAAACTGACCATACACCATGCCATTGCGAGTGAAACAATAGAACATAAATTAAAACACATGAGTCCGTTAATGGGTAAGAGAGCTATGCCAGTCCTACAGGTTGCTCCGTTAATGGGTAAGAGAGCTATGCCAGTCCTACAGGTTGCTCCGTTAATGGGTAAAGAGAGCTATGCCAGTCCTACAGGTTGCTCCGTTAATGGGTAAGAGAGCTATGCCAGTTCTACAGGTTGCTCCGTTAATGGGTAAGAGAGCTTTGCCAGTCCTACAGGTTACTCCGTTAATGGGTAAGAGAGCTATGCCAGTCCTACAGGTTGCTCCGTTAATGGGTAAGAGAGCTATGCCAGTCCTACAGGTTGCTCCGTTAATGGGTAAGAGAGCTATGCCAGTCCTACAGGTTGCTCCGTTAATGGGTAAGAGAGCGATGCCAGTCCTACAGGTTGCTCCGTTAATGGGTAAAGAGAGCTATGCCAGTCCTACAGGTTGCTCCGTTAATGGGTAAGAGAGCTATGCCAGTCCTACAGGTTGCTCCGTTAATGGGTAAGAGAGCTATGCCAGTCCTACAGGTTGCTCCGTTAATGGGTAAGGAGAGCTATGCCAGTCCTACAGGTTGCTCCGTTAATGGGTAAAGAGAGCTATGCCAGTCCTACAGGTTGCTCCGTTAATGGGTAAAGAGAGCTATGCCAGTTCTACAGGTTGCTCCGTTAATGGGTAAGAGAGCTATGCCAGTCCTACAGGTTGCTCCGTTAATGGGTAAAGAGAGCTATGCCAGTTCTACAGGTTGCTCCGTTAATGGGTAAGAGAGCTATGCCAGTCCTACAGGTTGCTCCGTTAATGGGTAAGAGAGCTATGCCAGTTCTACAGGTTGCTCCGTTAATGGGTAAGAGAGCTATGCCAGTCCTACAGGTTGCTCCGTTAATGGGTAAGAGAGCTATGCCAGTCCTACAGGTTGCAAGTACATGTATGATGCTTCCAACATCTGTCGCTATTGTACACTCCCTCCTGCCATTGGTTGAAAAAATCCATGGCATTTATTGTGAAGTCTTTTGAAATTAGATTATATAGCTGAACTTTCCTGATATACAAGTTACAAGAATTACCATTGTATTCATATACTAAACAAACAGAAAGCCCCCCCCCACCCTCCTCATGTATAAACATGCAGACATCTGTCGAAATTGCCCTGTGCTACAAATGTACATAAAACAGTAAAAAATATACCGGTATAACCCAATTTAGATCTCGGTCGCAAAGTTTAACTCTTTGGACATAAAACACGTTTTTTACTGTCACACCGTTAATCTCGCTAGATTTGATATGAAAACGTTTTTTTAAAGAATTCAAAAATTGCATGACAGTGACTTAGCTATTGTTAAAAAATAAGTGTCATATCTAATAGCTGACACACACATTTTTCATTTCGTCCTACCCTTCAGAATACAACTGTATGAAATACTTCTTTCAATGTAGAGAAATAAACTTTTTATGTTTAATAGAAAGAAAGACACACTCACAATATTTATGACAATCGTAAAACAAGTATTACAATTTTCATTTAATATGTCATACAACCGTGACTTATAAGGTGCAACTTGTATTTCATAGTTAACCAATTCAAAATAAAAAGTGTCAAAACCCATAACCCTTCGAAACTAAACTCCATCACTCGCAGAAGTCAAGATGCATTTAATACTAAACCCAATATATACGTGCCATATAATTGTGTAAGATAAATAGGTTTAAAAACCTAAATTGAGTGCAAACATACAAAGGAATTACAAAACAGCACCAAGAATTAGTAACAGCAACAAATATTTGATGCATCATCGAGGCCAATGACTTAACATAAAGAAAACAATGTTCCAGTCATTCAATGTTCCAGTCATTCAAACGGCGACAAAAAGAGCAAAATAGAAGTCACTGATGAAGAATTTGATAGCCTTGAAGTTGTACTGAATAATCATTATAGTGTCTGCAATGTATTTGTGTTTTTATCGAAGTGTGAAGTTATCACAAGTGAGAATACCTCCTATAAAATCAGTCATAGTACAGGTATTGATGGTCGTTTTATAGTGACATATCATACTTTTATGGATACTAAACACGACTAAACCCTTTGACACAGATCAAGTCTCTTTGACTATATCACCGAAAACTAGGTTACAACCAAACCCCATAGTGTCTGATTCACTTTTAAGTATCTGGTTCACATTTTATTATTACGACAAATTTCATAAAACTTACCAAAAGTATTACAATCCGAAAACGATTGATCGATGATGAATCACAATATAATCCAGATGTTACACCACTTCTAACCACACTCGAAGTTGTATACAGCGATTCATTCATATATTTCGTTATAAATTTCATTCATTTCACCACCAGCGACTACATTACGTTGATTTATTTATAGATATTACATTAAGTAAAGAAGTAACAGGTTAAGACAAGTTTTCGTTGATTTAATCTCGGCCTCACCTGTAGTACCTGTACTTATATTAATCTTACGTCGGGAACCAGGTAAAAAATGATACGGATAAGCCGGGGAATACCTTGCCTTGTGATGTTAAATATTTATATATCTTGAGTAATATTATATTTAGATAAATAAACGCTCAACTTCATATAAGGCTATTATGATCAATTATTGTACAATCTGTTGCACAGCTTGCTGAATTTGAGGAAAAACATACAATAAAATCAAATGGTAGTCCGACTTAATGTACGCAAGTCGAGGTATTGTGTTATGATTTCTCCCTCCGAGTTACACAATACAAAAATATCTCAGAATTTGCTTAAGGCACCACTTAATTATTCTGACTAATCAAATGGTTGCAATACGAATGGCCGAGAGCTTACATAATGCCTACCGATATAGAAGGATAAATGGAACACAGTCGTGACATACTTGAACCTTATATCTTTGAATGAAAATGTTACATCCCTGTAATATAAACATTCAAATGTTTACTGATAGTTGATTAACCTTTTTTTATTTTCAGGTTTGACTTTGATGCCTGCATTCAGATATAAACTTTTTTGATGTTCATAATTTCCTTAGCTTTGAGCTAGATAACATTCTGAAAAAAATAGCGATGACGAAAATGTTGGGTTGTTAGATTGAACCGTAGTGTGCATTGTTTTTTAATGAGGTAAAGGTAAGGCTAGGGTCAGATTTCATCAGTCAAAACACTTCGGGCAATCTTGAATTAGCATATCGTTAGATAACAATGGTTACCAATTTTTAAAGTGCGTAGTTACTTGGCATTTCCTTAATTTAAAAAGGAACACCAGTAAGAATACCTTTAGTTATATTTTAGTCACTGACTACATAGGAATGCTAGTTATTTAAAAAATACTGTTTAAATATGTATAATATTGGTTAAGCAAATAACTGTGGTAATTTACTTAGTGGTTTAAATGTAAAGATTACTATCAATAACGGGAAAAAATATGAATGAATTCATCGGTATGTGCATACCCATTCAAGCTACCATTTTATTCGTCCTCCAGTTAATGCTTTAAGGCTTAAGGGACGGTCTCGTTTGTTTTGATTTTGGTCTGCTCTTTGAATTCAAAGGTTGTCTCGAATTTAATCTTGGTTTCAAATCTGATTAAATAAAAAAGACGACATCAGATTAATTTGATTATTGCACCGGGGTTTTGTTTAAAGCATTCCTTCATTCAGTGTGTATTAAAATATCAATAAGTACATATCAAGGTATAAGTTTCTAGTGCTATACAACAATTTCGGACAGGAAATTGAAAAATGCTCTGTACACGAATAAATGGGCTATCAACACAACATCGGACGCACGCATAAACACAGACACTCTTTTAACTCTCCTCTTGACCCTGAAGTTAAAGATTGTCGTATAAATTTAATCAGTCACTGATACCATTGTCCGTACTTAAATCTAAAGTTGGATCACAAAATGCAGGTAAATTCATTAACAATTTATTTCACATTTTTGGATATATTTTCTCGCTATTTCTAAGGGTAACCAATATTTAGTTGTTACACCAGTGAACTTATGCAAAGTCTTAACATTAAAACAAATTGATACACCATCTTCTACTTTTTCATTATATGTTCCAAGTCGACGATTCGTCTTCTATTGTGTATTACTCTGGTACTAGTATGTGACCTAGATATACACGTGACAGCTATAGACCAGTTCCGGGCTGCAGTATATGAGCATGCTGTAACAGTTCCGTCCGACAGGTCAACGGTTCTTACAAGACATGAAGCCATTGATGTAATGATGAAAAATCTACATGTCTACAGAGAACAGGCCATCAAAGCTTCTACAATGGTACCTTTCTAATATTTCTTTACTTTAAATTTCGTATTTCTGACTGCAGTTTCATGTGAAATTATCCTTCAAAATGGTCACAGGGTAATATCACTTTTAAATAGTCCATTTATATCATTATGTTATTATTTTGTATTTTCACAGACAAATTTGAAGTTACTGCTATTGTTTTTTGAAAGTATTAAAGTCCTGTACTGTTTTGTAGAGTGCAAAGATCATCGTATTTCCCGAGTATGGACTTTTTGGATTAAACTGGACACGAGAGAGCATACAGCCTTATCTTGAGTACATTCCAGATATAAATACCACGAAGTGGAACCCATGTGACGCCCCAAAGGTATATCCGAGAACGGAAATACAAAGAAATCTTAGCTGCATTGCCAAAAATGCATCCATGTACCTTGTTGCCAATATTGGTGCTCGGCAACCGTGTGATAACACTGATCCTGACTGTCCGCCAGACATGCATTATCAGTTTAGTGCAAATGTTGTGTATGGGCCAAACGGTGATTTTATTGCCAGATATTTCAAGTACAACCTCTACTCGATGGAAAAACATTTCGATAAACCACACAAACTTGATATAACAACGTTTGATACACCATTTGGCCGGTTTGGAACCTTTACTTCAGCGGATATTTTATATCACGACCCTGCAGTACATCTTATAAAGATGATGAACGTCACCAATATTGCATACCCGACAGCCTGGCAAGATGCTTTACCTTTAATGGCGGCAATTGAATTCCATTCCGCTTTTGCAGAAGGGTTGTTGATCAATCTTCTAGCCGCTAACTTGCACATTCCTTCTCAAGGTTACCATGGAAGCGGGTTATACTGGCCAACGGGAACATCTGTAAATGCTTCGTACTATTACAATGCTCGTGCTAGTATAGTAAAGGTTTCTTGGTGGTAGATGATATGACTCCTTTTGTAATTCCCTCCAAAATGAATGGTTTTCACTCACATTTAGATTTTTTGAACTTTCAAAGCAGAAGTTTTGAAAGATCTGCAGCAGAAAACGTTATGGACGATACGGATCTCGATACCGTTAAAACGATTGACGAAATTGATAATAACGTTGAAATAACCATTAATAACGACGTCTACACAGTATTACTGCTTCACGAGTCATTTGGTGAGCCGACAGTCTGTCAGGGTAAACTCTGCTGTTCTGCAGGGTACGAGGGCATGATTGACAAAGAAGAACGTTACGCTATTGGAGCTTTCGATGGGTTACATACTTCCGGAGGCTCATATTTTCTTCAGGCTTGTGTTTTTATCAAGTGTGCAAATAGTACCAAAGAAAGCTGCGGCAATCCAACTACCTCGTCCTCAAGCTACATGTCTAAGATGTCTTTTTCGGGCAATTTCACAACAGATTAC
>JAFMSR010000015.1:43745198-43877698 GCA_022818135.1 Saxidomus purpurata
CTCCATAACACACTGTTATACGTGCATATTTAAATTTCAATACAAATTCTATTTAGTTCGACTCCTCAACTTATTTTCGATCGCCTAAGAGACACCTTTATGGGTTGGAGCAATCATAAAAGAAAGAGAGAAAGAGACAGAGACAGATGGGTAATTTTCATTACTAGTACATTGTACCAATTTACGGCTTGGTAGACTAAGGCACATACGGGAGCAGGTGTCGTGCTCAAGGACACACATGCAAGAAATAGCCAGATCGTTGATTAGAGATACATGTATATCCCTTGAGCTGGAGCCAACAGACCACTGAGACCCATAATGTTAATCTGACAATAAAACATTATAAGTACATTGTATCTATATTTTATTTATAACTGATACAGACACTGAAAGGCAAACTGACCTGATAGCTGTTAAATCGAATGACCTATTGCCAACCTGTTACTAGTTATGCTGTAAGGAATAGGTCTGAAAAGTCAACAAAAATGCTATGGGTTAAAAACTGTAAAAAGGAATTGTTATTTGTTCTCACAAGAACAGGTCTGAAAAGTCAACAAAAATGCCATGGGTTAAAAACTGTAAGAGATTGTTATCACAAGAATTGTAATAAAGTATTTGAATGTATATGTACTGAAAGGAAATAAAAATGGTAAAAACAATAAAGAAAGCTGCTTGAATACCTAGGACAAGAAAATCAGAGCATTATCTGGTCATGTCTTAATAAAACAGTTTGGGGACAGCCACAAAGTTATGAATGTTTTCGCAATGTTTGCGCACCCATGTAAATACAGAGTAAAAGTAAATTAGAATACTATCAAATGGTGTGTAGGTAAACTGCATCAACAATATACATGTCGAGTACGTCGTTCGAACACGGTGAGTTGAAAGATCAGCAAATGACTGGAACGTACAAGAAAAACGCACTGTACAGTAGGTAAGTATTTACGCACGACAAAAGGGGTAACTTTGAAGTCAGTGGTTTGGAAAGGTCTTTTACAGCAATAAACAAATAGATAACAACCGATGACATGTGGTGCTCATGAAAAAAGACAAAAATAGGAAAGCAAAATTTATGTAAACGAGCACTTGCCTTTTCTTAATTATTTTATACACTACATTCCGCTTAAGGCAACCGTGTTCAAGCCAGTGTACTGCTTTACATTAGGATGCTGAAAGTACAGTGAATGACCTGAAAGTTTGTAGATAGTAATACTGTACAAAGTGGGCGACTTGTTTAAGTTTTGACTAGGATAGTCAACAAATATCATGCACTATATACTCAATAGAAAGAAACTAGTCATAAATATGCATGTGTTTTAGTTATAACTTCGACAGTGTTCATTTTCCCAAGAGTATACATCAGTACTAAATGTCTTTCTTGGTGTCGTTTTAATTTTAGACTTTTAGCCACGTATATGCACTTCTACAGACACCAGTGTATGTATATCTATTAGAATATCTTTATTTCGTCGGATTACGACGGAAGTTGAAATATTTTGAGGATGACCGGGAAGACCTATAAGTAATATTGTGTAGAATTTTGTGAATACAGATGGTGCCAATATATCTGATTTTCCTACCTCTTTACCTGAACAGCTTAGCCCAATTTATCTACTTTTCTGCTTTCATAAGGTCTGAGTCTTTTTGCCCTGGAGAGGCGGCTACGAACTGCCCAAGCATTCCTCCTATAATGCTGTTAAACTTAAATTTATTGTCTAGAAGTAGATTTGTTTGGTTATTTATTAATTTTGCATGCCTAATGAAGGGTAGAGCTGCGCCAACTTCTGCCTAGATATATTTTCCCCTTGAAAAGGTAAATAGATGTGTATGATGTGTATAATGTACTTTTTGTTATATTATATTGTTTTTGTTGTTTATTAATGTTAAATTTTATTTTTGGTATATGAGATTGTAGATCTAAATTATCCGCTGACCTTTTGTGTAAAACTATCATAGTAGTATGTATAGGTATTTCGTTATTCGTTATTATTTCTACAATATTAGTAGTTATTTTGAAGCCTCGTTTTAGCACAATTTATCACAATTTTATCAAAGTCTAATTTTACAAAACAAACGCGCGGAACAATACATTGTACTTAACTTCTAGATTGTGTTTTTACATTATATTGTGTTTCTAGTTGTCTAGATAATGCAAAAGAAAGTATACTTACATGTCAGTCCCTACTGAAATGTATGACGTGGTGAACTAATATGACACAATACCACATACGCATTTACCTGCTAACTTTGATTATCGGATGGAAATAACTGTTAAATACCAGGATGATTCCTTATAAAATACCTTGTGCAAACTCCTTATTGAGTACGAAGCAGAATATGACGATAATAAATATTTAATAAACTGATCTGAGATTTGCAGTTCAAGCAGTTTGAATACAAGCGAACATGGAGGTAGCATGGTGCAATTTTTCTGCCTCAACTCATACAGGCTATGCATTAACATAACAGGTTGTACTAACATGTTAACCCATCCAAGTTATCCGTTAACCCAACAGGTTATTCTTACATGTTAAGTCATCCATGTTATGCATTAACATAACAGGTTATACTTACATATTAACCAATCCATGTTATCCGTCAACCCAGCAGGTTACTCTTACATATTAACCAATCCATGTCATCCGTCAACCCAGCAGGTTATTCTTAACTATTAACCAATCCATGTCATCCGTCAACCCATCAGGTTATTCTTACATATTAACCAATCCATGTCATCCATCAACCCAGCAGGTTATTCGTACATATTAAGTCATCCATGTTATGCACTAACATAACAGGTTATACTTACATATTTACCAATCCATGTCATCCGTCAACCCAGCAGGTTATTCTTAACTATTAACCAATCCATGTCATCCGTCAACCCAGCAGGTTATTCTTACATATTAACCAATCCATGTTCATACCCAGCAGGTTATTCGTACATATTAAGCCATCCATGTTATGCACTAACATAACAGGTTATATTTACATATTAACCAATCCATGTCATCCGTCAACCCAGCAGGTTATTCTTACATATTAACCAATCCATGTCATCCGTCAACCCAGCAGGTTATTTATACATATTAAGCCATCCATGTTATGCACTAACATAACAGGTTATACTTGCATATTAACCCATCCATGTTATCCGTCAACTCAGTAGGTTATACATACACATTAACCTGTGTAGGTTATGCATTAACCTATCATATTATACTTACACATTTGCCAATGCAGGTAATAACTAATAAAAAAACTCAAACTGAAGCGTTGAAGTTTATACGTTGAACTATGTACTAGGTTAACAATACAACATGCACTTTGCACATTAAGTAATACAAATTACATGATTTGTATACCTCGCAGGTCCTCTATTAACCTATGTGTAGTTTTTTTATTTCATCCTTGCAGTATACACATTAGCCAATGCCTATATGTAAACCTTACACATATCTTGCAATTTATACATTTTCTGATTCCTTTTATAAAATTTAAAAACATTTACATAATTATGCTGTTTACACACAAACCTGGCTGGTTGTACATTACACTAACAAATGCATGTTATATATCAACCCATGCAGGTTACACTGTAGCCAATGCATGAAATGCATTACACATAGAAGGCTTTACATTAGCATGGTGCAGGTTATACATTATCTAATGCACATTGAAGGCGTATTTCAAGCGAATGACCGTTAAAACGGACGCCTTGAAGACTTTGTGTAATGGAATCTATCAATAAAAATTTAAATGCCATATTTTGGTGGAATGGGTGTCCTTGAAGCGGCTCGGTAGAAACAGTCATACCCGGTAATCATCTTGTTTGCATCTCAACTATCGTATCGTAGTTAAAAGTTTATATTTGGTACCGGATAAACCATATGACGAACGCCCCTAGAACAGGTAAGTGGGCAAAATACAGAACGGGTTTCAGACACACCCCATAGTCCTTTTACATGCTAAGTGTATAGCTACAACACATGGAATCTCGTTTTAGGATATCATCCAAAAGACTACTAGTTATACTAGTGGAGGAGCGTGAGATCGAACCTGCAATCCCTGGCTTGCCAGTCCAGTGCCACATGCGCCACTGACTACATTATATTTATATCATCAAACCAGAATCTTGCATAACATTTCAAACAACCATTTAACACAGCGTCAACAATACAAGTACAAATAAATCTGCCTGCTTCTATCATGGGTACTGACCCGTTAACGTATCTTGGTTGATTGAAAATCATGAATGGTTATGGTATCAACGATGCTTATTCAGTCCTACAACGTTATCCAAGAATTTAGCAAGCACCTATCATGAATAACAAAGTGAATATCTCATTAAACTTGAAAACCTTCTTCTTCAGGAGTCATTTCAAACGTAATTTTGGGACAACAGAATGCTAGATGTGTGAAGACTCTACATCACATCTGGTAATACAATGTAGGATACTGCAGGAACCCGTCTCAAGACATTGGCTGTAATTCCTTACATACATGTTATTATAATGTCATGCTATCATTAACCGGGTGAAAAAGAAATTCCTGGGAAAACTGTAGACAACTTCGTAGGAAAGTACTGTGCAAGACTTAGAAATTGTGTACGATTAGGTTACACCATGGAATTATCGAACGTTATTATTATAAATTAACATGCTATATATAAAATGTCGCATTCCGTATACCAAGACGAACGGTTATGATGTTAATCCTGTTCAGATTTCTTAAATTCCTCTCATACACGCGCAGTTAATCGGTTTTGCAGACAGGTTTTATCTTTTTAAAACTATTTTAATCCAATTGTCGTTCGGTGCATTTTGAAACAAGGTTAAATACAGGTTACCAAAACATAATGAGATAGCGAAACATTAGATTAAAAAGGTATGCGTTAATATGTTTGTAACTGTATTTTCGCGATACACTTATGTTCGTGGGATCCTCAATTTCTTATACGAATGGGGTGGGAAGATCGTATAATCACCAGTGGGCACCAAGGAATTTTCACGAGTGGCGCAGCCACGAGTGAAAATAACATATTTTGGTGTTCACGAGTAAATAACGTGATATTACACCGATACCGACAATTCGTTTATTTATGGTTAAAACTCTAATTTTATGAGTTTATTTATACAAAATATCGAAAATCGCGGGGAAACGCATCAGAAACATAGCGCTAATGACGTCTAAAGGGGGGGGGGGACGCATCGTCGCAAGTTGGGGGTATCCAGATTAATTAGTTTTTTGAGGAAAAAAGGGGTTAAAAATTGCAAAACAGTAAATAAAAATGGACCACGTTTCTAAAAACTGTATTACACTTTATTTCACTGAGAAAACTCTATAATTCACTGGAAAACAGAAAATTATATTAGTCTAATGAACGGCTATCATCATAATACAGGATTTTTTTCTCAATTAATACACAATAACTCTATATAAGTTATACATGCATGCATTTCTGATTTCCCCCATAAATTCATGAACTCCACCGGTAAAGACAATATACTGATGACATGCTCCTTCTGTTTCTTGATTTATTTTTCAAAGCAATTCTTACCGGGTGTTGTATGAAAACAATTGTGCAAACCGTAACGTTGACTCATCGAAGATTCCCATACAAGAGACTTGTTCAAATGTTAAAGTAGCCTCAAAGCACAGCAAAAACATGGACACCATCGTTTTCTATAAGAATAATGGAACCCAGAGATTAATTAAAGTACTAACTAGATGACATTTTATTACTCTTCCATAACATTTCCGGCTTTCTGATAGGTATTGATATTAACCAGGGTAAACAATACAGCCTTTATTCGGGTTTAACGAAATATACAGTGAATTTATTTTCGATAAACTCATTGTCCACGCAGCGAAAATATCAAAATGTTTTTCCCGGATACGTCAAAAAAAGAACGTTTAATCCGGAAACCATATAACGATGAGATTTATATTCCGATAAACTTTCCCGCGATTGTCGACATAAGACAAAAGAGTTTGACTTCTCAGATGAAAATTATCATTTTGTGGGCACTAGGTAAATTCTTGATCTTACCCGCAACCAACAATTATCCACATTATATGTTTACCAGATAATATAGAGTTTTTTCAGTGTAATTTTAAAAGTGATAACCGAACAGTTTTGGCAATGAATGCCGGAATTACCATGTAACGATGACGTCTTTTAAATGACGTCATTTGCGCTTTTATGACGCTTCCCGCGATTTTCATGGTTTATAGAAATAAACTGAACAAAAGTATAGTTTTATTTTTTTTTTTTTTTTTTTTTTTTTTTTTTTTTTTTCCCCCCCAAATTTTTTTTTCCCTGGACTTCTAGCCACATGTGAAAATATCACTTTTGGTGCGCACTCGGTGAACTACACCGAAACCAACAATTATCCTCTATGTATCCCATGCTAAGTGTTGGTGTGGTCAATGTGTTAGTACGTTTAAGGTATGCTGACGTTGACAGTACCATAAGGGCAATTTGAATGGTCTACCTAAAAGATCGGGTAGTATTAATCTTAGCGAAATTCCTATGGCAGTATAATTTTGTTTAAGGATGAGAAAGAACCCTCTACTGCATTATAATTCCTTTGCTTTATGAAAAATAGGTACTGCCTTTCCATTTTGACACGTGCATTAATTTTGGTATTGTAATGCAATACTTGAGTAGATTAGGTATTTTATAATTTACATAAAACTTGGCTTTTTAATGCTCCGAGGAATTTCACTACAAGTATAACAGTTTAGTTAAAACTACCGCCAAAGTTCGTCGGTTTAATATTAAATCTGTTTCATGATTAAGGTATGCAATAAAGCTATTAAGTACTTATTTCGTTCATGGCATGTAGCTAATTATATCTAAAACGCTTAGATATAATTTTACTCCTAATCGATTCCCAGTAACTACAAAATGTATGTTATTGTATCTGTTATAAGTTTCTTATACAAATGTACTTCTATTTAAAACTGGTCATTTCCTTATATCTATTTTATGTTTATGCAAATGAGGCTTTAATAAGCTTATCACAGCGTCTGATAAATAGTATCATACGTCCCTGATATGCAGTCCATCCCGTCTGTGACTGCTTATTATACTAGTTCTATATTGCCAACATAAACTTGACGATCTCTCGATCAAAAACAATCGTTTGAAGTTTGAAAGTGTTGCTAACTGAGAACTTACCGAAATGCATTAAGTGCAGATCAGAGGTTGAAATGGCAGCATCACTTGTCACCTGCATGAAAAGAATGAAAAGGCAATATGATGATTCTTTTCAACACTGCAAAAGTATAACAAATTGTTTTAACAGTTATGAACTACAAAGGTTAATTTGACTGTCGTTTGTTAAAAGTTACAAAGAAATTCTACGAATGATAGGTTTTTGCTTGACCCTTCTGTCATATCTTCCGCGAACTGCATCCATGCTTCCGACCTGTATTTGAGAGAGCGTAGGCCGTGAAGTGTAGGCAATAAAAACAAGGAGGAATGAAAGATGTGTGAAAATCAATATAATATAACAAAACGGACCTTGTACATAAGGTCCACCTCTATTTTTCAAGGGGAAAAACTATCAAGGCATTATTTGCCGCAGCTTCATTGGCATGCACATCCTTCATTTGGCACGCAAACTTAAAATCGTTTGGAAATTAAGTGGGTACCACCTCTTACCAAACACCTCCTTTCAGACAATAAATTCAATTTTAAAAGCATTATGGGAGAAATACTGGGGCCGGTCGTAGACGCCCCTTCAGGGCTAAGGGGCTCATACCCTATAAACCCAGTAAATAACGATTGTTCATTTTATTACTCTCTGGCGAGTACAATGACAATTTTACATAAGGTAAACATGTTATATTTACATATACAAGCTGTTATTCTATTCGGCCAAGTATATATAAGAAATCAACAGAAAAATCGTGATGTTAAAAGCTTAAGTTTTCTTAACTACTTTCACACTTGATTTTTTTTATTATGTATGTGTACATCTCGTTTATGTGGCAAGTCAGCGTGACTATGTAGCTTTGTAGAATTAAATACAGACACTATATATAAATTATAATGATAATATTTGAAGTTGTCTTCTTTAGTAGACCTGAAAATAACTCTTAACTTTATATTTATTTTAAAACTTACAGGTAATCCATTAAGAAAAGATATTAAATGAAATCAACAGTTCAAATTACTATCGCACTATCAAGAAAATACCTGCAGGCTGGGAACCCATTCAGTATTCAATATCAAAGCGTAATTCATATAGATATTGTGGGCGGTGCTTAACCGTTTAAGTAATACTGAATCAATATGTCAATCAAAAGAAATGTGGGTTTACCTTTCACAGGTAGTATATAACGACATTTACACCCTTGTACGGCTAACTTTGATGTTGAGAAGTTAGGATAGAGAACATTGTTGTACTTAACAGGAATACTTAAGATAATCATCTTTGAATTTATTGAACTAACTGCAGAAAGTTTTGAATAACTAACTATTCAACTGTTGAGTTTCTGATAGTACAAGGAGGTTTAACAATGCTTTTGAGTTCGGTTTCACTTGTGGCTAAGCCAAAGAATGGAAAGAATAAGGATGTAGGTGATAAGAAAATATACAGACAGTCCAACAGTGATGTGCAATATGGATCTGAAGCGACATGTGAGCAGTGTCAAAAAGAGGTAAGTCAAGTTAATGTAGACATTATCTCCATTTTATGTGTTAAGATAGATTAACGCATTGTTATATTGTAAATAGTTTTAAGTTAAAAGATTTAACATGTTAAATTGTTTACCGTGCTCGGGGCTTGTATTATTATTACCTAGTCTCCATGCTACTGTTTCAAAAATACTTCATGCCTTGTTTAATTATTGCGCGCCGACAATTGTTTACTGAAGTACAAATCCTTCAAGGGGGCTTTAATTCTGTCTAATTTACATAACTCGGCGTTCCATTCAGATTTCAGGGTGAGATAAGCAAATTAACTGGGTAATTGCCCACGCCAATTTAAATACCAAATTTCATTTGTTCTATTATCATTCTGTTGCAGGCTTTTTAACAATACAGAGTGCCCTCTAGTCATAAAAAAAAAAACAACACATTTTCCCGGTAATATTTTCAATAGAAGTTGCATAAAGTCACCAATTCGCTGCATTTAGTGCAAATGTGTATCTGTACTGTTTGCTTTTCAGATTCAAGAGGAAAACTCTGTTTTCAAGTTCCCTTCAGCAGTTCGAAACAGTCAAAACAAAGATCAAAATGCTAACAATTACCAGGGGGACCGTGTCACTATAGCAACAGGAGATGCCCATTGTCTGTCAGTGGAAAAGTTTTACTACACTATTGTCCTTCGTGAGGAGACAAAATGCGACATGACATGTAAGTAATCTTACTGGATGCTTTAAGGAAAGATATTCAGTAACGTAACATGGAATGTGACCTCATTTTCGACAAAACAAGCAGTTGTTAGTCAAGAAATTTGTCAAAAGTCCAAGACACTGCTCTCGTCTTTTTAAGAACTTGATACACACTCAAGTGTAAATAAATAATTTTACATTTGCTGTAACTGTTTAAGTAGTTTTGTCAAAGGAAGAATCTCCAATGCACAGTATCTATATCTTTTTTTTTATTTATCTTTTCAGGCGTGTTTCGTAAAAAGGTCCTTGAAACAAAAACAGTTCCGAACGGTCGTGTGGAAACTGTTGTGTTTGCCCTCGACTGTGATCAGGATTTCTACTTGACCGCTTCCAGCCAAAGAGATTTGGAATTAAATGTGAGTATTTCATAACTGCTAGCTTAGTTGTGACTTCTAACGTTGGGACAACTGGTTATGTTAAATTAACAGGAGGTAGATGATGAAAATGATATTAAATATACGGAATAAACTATAAGCAAAACATATTAACATAAATGTTAGCTCTTAAAACACACCATCATTGTACTTAAAGCAATTATTCAAAACCATACAATACATTACTTCAAAACGAATGCACTTCTGGATTAAATTTTCAACAATTACCTTATATAATTATATCCGAGGTATATTTTTATTTCAACTAAACGAACTTTACCTCCATATCTTTTCAGTACCACACATCTGTTCCGAGAGCAGCAGAACCCGATGAGAGAATATTCGATATTTTCTTCACAAATCTCGGTCACTCGCTCATTCAGCCAAAGCTTTGTAACAACACTTATCTGCATCACCTAGACCAAGCATTAAGTCTGCAACAGCTGGACCTCAACTGGAGGTGTCCGGAAGAATACTTCTTTCACTTCAATGCTGTTCCAGAGTACCGTGAAAGAAAAACAGAGTACAAGGTGTGCACACATCTTAAAGATATAAATGAGAGTGCAAGCGAGAGTAGTCCGCTGTCTGACCAGTGCTCACACACGGCAAAAGTATGTGACGTTTCCACAAGCCATTTTGAACAATTGAAAACGAAGTCGGACAACTTAATTATTGAACTACCTACACGAAGGCAAAAGAAAAGCAAAAATGCATTTTCAGCACTATTCCTTGGGTGCTTTTCTGCAAGGAGCCATAACATTTCAGCGGCGTAGTGCCATAGAGATATGACATGAAGGGAGTTGTGCAATATGACTAATAAAACAATAAAAGATGCTCAGAAAGATTACTTTAACATGTTTAATAGGGCTCCATTTTCTCAGATTAAATACAGAAACACACAAAGTAAACTAAATTGATCTACGTTACATGAAAATTAATGTTGATGAACCGGACTTTGTTGAGGTGCTTGAAGTTCACTTTGAAAAAGCATGAACCAATAAATAAAGATGTTGTTTCAGTGTACATTAGTGCAATACGTCATGAATAACTTTCCACATTGGCCAAATGAAGTTTTAATTATTCTTTTCACTTTGTCTTACTATCACGAGGTTATTACATGACATTAACAGTTCTAATGGTGTTGCCGAAAAGTGACACGAAAGTTTTACGGATATTAATACAGTGAATCACAAACAATCACTTCATTTCACATCCTGTCATTCTAGTCAATCATTGTATATATTTCATTTAAATATTGTATTTAATTTATTGTTTTGTCAATCTGTGAAAATAAAATGATGTGATAAGAAATGGGTTTGTGTTTGTTTTACAAAATTTCTTTTTCGTTACCAAACCAGAAAAAGCTTAGCGCGACGATCATAAATGCAGTGAACAAATGTAGAGAAGACTCTTGTCTTTTCGAATCAGTGTGCGGGTACATGACTGATTGAACAAATTTAGAGTACACTCAAATATGCGTGTACATAACTGTCTGAAACACTAAAGAGTACACATCTTTCGACATAGTAAGTGGGTAAAACTGATCGAATCAGTTTAAAGTACTAACCACAACCGGTTTGAGATATACACGAATATGCCATCCATATTGAATACAATTATTACCAACTTTGCAGGAGCGGTCTTTACTATGTCAAATAGTGTCTTTCATCATCCCAACTTTATTTCAATGAGTGAAATAGATATTGGAGGCTGACATTAAAATTAACAAACCCACTTACATATAAAGGAGTTGAAATTTAGGTTGATAAGAAGTATCTTAGTTACTAGCATTAATTAGCCATTAATTCCACAAAATTTGAAGAAAAAACACAGTTGTTTAGATTGTTTAAACTGTAAACTATCTAAACAGCAAAGAACACATCACAATTGTAATTTCTCTTCTCATTAGAAAGTGCGTTTTGTTAAAAAATCTCGAGGTCCCTGTGGATGCCGTAAGATGCTTTTACTGTGACCTTTTTGGTGTGCATGTTAGAAGTGATTCGTTGTTAAGCCAACACATTCTAGCCTGTGCTTGACTTGTACTTCAGTTAATCTATCAGCATACGATTTAATAGTAACGAATTATAATTTCATTTTATTTGTTAGCCATATTTCAGACACACGAAGACAGAGTATTATTTCTGTTTTACAATACACAAGCATAAATTCCACGAACGCATGGTCGAAGGACTGTGAGACTGACTGACCTGGTGGTTAATCCGCGTGTGATAAATGGCCGAAAACATGTCAAAAGATTTAGTATACCTCAAATCATTTGCGAACAAGAATGTTAATCGGATATGTAATATGCTGTGGCAGCTTGCAGTTGTCCTGTCAGTGTGGGCTTCCCTGTCAGATGTTTCTATGTACAGAGTATTATGTTGCCAAATCGTCACACAATATGTGACAAAACGTCAATTACAACAAATTGGATAATAGGACAGTGTTAAGATATTGGGTTTGATAGGCATTATCGCAGTTATTATTATCTCCGGTTAAGATTGATTTCCGTTCGAAGTTAGGATTAGCAACTGTTTCAAAATATTTGCATGCAATTACCCCACCCCCACCCTCTGGCTTTTAATGAGTTTGGCTTGTAATCAAATATTATCCTTTTAATGATTTCGTATACTTTACTCAATAAATTTAATATTGCCGCTTATTGAACTTTTTCTGGAGATCTTAAAGACGACTATACAAAACGAGAATGTTGATGACGTAACTCTAGTTTATGTAATAAGTAAAATGAGTTCGCTATCGTCCCAAAATATCACAAAATTGTCTGGGAGCATCTGGTCAGAAACCAACGACTCTGTCGTATTGTGTGGTTGGTGTAATTTATTTTAATGGTGCTCGATGTTTTGAGGAATAGTTCAACCCTAAATTTATCATTATTGGTGCCATATTGGTTATATAGTATGAGTATTCTTTTTGAATAAGTATTACTATATGCAATAATGTCTGAAATACATTATGCTTTGTTTGTCTCTTTGCAAGTGACTAGGGACGCGAAGAACTTCTGCTTTACTAATATATCTTGCATTTACCCTAGCTATCTCAAGTCGAGTTAGAAATCGCTGTGTTGACTTGCTAGTAATTTAAGATTTCTTTGGTTGAAATATAGCAAAAGATAAAGGGAGGCGACTGTAAAACAATATTCATTTATGTCTGGCAAAATATCTGTTCTTCACTCCAAGTCTATGCGAAGACTCTAAACTAAGACTGTAACATTTTTGTGCGTCCGTCTGATGACACATTTTGAGCCCCACTGTGCGAAGACCAGGTTGGACTTAATGAGCAGAGCGAATAGTGATTGGAACGTGCAACCCAAAACAATGTTAGCTTTTTTAAAAAAGCTAGAAAGCGACTCGAATGGTTTTTGCTATAAACTGGAAGCAGGGGGAAAAAAAAAAAAAAAAAAAAAAACAAAAAAAAAAAAATTTAAAAAAAAAAAAAAAAATTTTTCCCCTAACAATTATTAATTGGTGTACTTGTGCTTACAATGAAAGTAAATAACACTAAAAGTTCCTCTTAATGTCCTCAATTTTTGTATTTTGTAAGAATAAATCAATATTTCTGACAGTCATTCAGGGCAATAAATTTAAACAATGTGTCCTCTTGCGCCAAGTCTGTCCCCAATTATTGTATGCAGTTTCAAAGAGCTCTATTTCATACTTTTCAAGATGTTGTCAAAACAAAAACAAATGGTTATTGTTCCTCAATAAGGCAACAGTAATGACCTTACAATTAATAAGTTCCTGTTAATGTCTACATTCCAAAACTGAACGCTCGAGTAATTGGCATTTAAAGTTATAGACTATAATCTGTTCAAAGAATGTTACAAATGGAGATTGTTAAAAACGAGGCACACCAGAGTTCTACCTTTGCTCGAAGACCATGCACCACAGATTTTCACTAGACCTTTACATATGGAAGCAGTTTTTTTTTTATTATTTCACAGTGGGGAATCACGTGATCAAAATAATCTCTAAGCAAAAGTAAATCTATGAAAAATGTTTAAAAATAATGAAAGCTGTTAAGCTTTAGATATGAAATGTAGCCTATCATATGGCAACATTAACATATTCTAGAACTACACAGGTCTCAATCGTGGTCTCATTCCGATTGTGGTTAACACTTCAGAACACTGAACTAATTTATTTTTGAAGTGTTCAGCACAATCAGAAGGTGATTGTTATTGAGACCTGAGTAGTTCTAGAATACGGTAATGTTGTCGTAAGATAGGTTACTTTTTATATTCACAGCTGAACGGCTTTCAGTATGTTTCAACATTTTTCATATATTTACTTTTGTTTAAAGATTATTTTGATCATGTGATTCCCAACCGTGTATTTATTTATTCTCGATTGCGAAACAAGTTCTTACAACTTATATTAATCGCTCTCGAGACTCATTCCAGATGGAATCAACCTCGAAGAGAGAGAGGCAATGTGGAAATAGTGTCTTGCCTAAGGACACTACCGACATGGCGATGGTAGGGATCGAACCCGGGCCCTTCGATCCTGAGACGAACGCGTTACCATTGCGCCAAAGTTTGCAGTTTCCGGCTGTTAGTGACGAATTGGCCATGGTCAAATATACAGATTAGAGGTAAAATGCAGATCCAGCTGCTTGGTTTTGGTGAAAATCGTCAGATTTCGCGATCATATTGGAAAACACAGAATGCTGAGCTGGTGGATGAAGGTTTTGGTTTTGGACTGAAACTACTGGCATTTTTATTGAGTCACACATGATCATGCTAAAAATGTACTACATTTGTTTCAGGTGTGTGATTACAGTGTTTGGGTTGTGGTTTTGAAAGTTGCGGAGTCGAGTGTTGTGTGAAAGCCAAGGAAACTGCATACTGCCTTCTATAGGCGGAAAGTCGAATCTTTTTGCAATGTAGTATGTAATGAAACGTGAGATGGTTGTTACCTAAATATAATAAAGTGGGTGTTATGTACACGTGATTTCCTTATTCTACTGAATGTAAAGGTTGCTCGAGTGTTTGATGACTGGTAAATGAAAAACATCAGCAGACTTCTTTCTCTTAATGTTTGTACAAACTACACACATATGTCATTCTTTTACGGTATTGCTAACTACAAACGTGAAGATTTCGGCTTTCCCACATTAGGCTGAAATTTTTTAAGAAAGTTTCAAATAGAATGTACAACGTCTGTTATGATTGAAACTTCTACAATGTAGCATTAAAATCTATATGCTTTGTCTTAATATTCAGTTTAAAATTATCACATTCAGTCGTCTGTGGTTGAAAAGATTGGTAGTTTCTATAATTACAGGCAATATTCCAAATTGTGTGCAAGGGTTTGGACAGGTGAAGACAATGCTAATTATTTTTCGAAGTATTACTCCCACTCATATGGTTTGCTATAATAAGTAATTAATATATCTTCCCTAAAAATGTGTGGAACAACGCGGTGTTGTGAATCTTATGAAAGTGTTGTTCAATAACTATACGAGTACTATACTGTCTGTTAAAATGTTTACACATGATGGGCTTTTCCATAATGATTTAAAATCACCCGCATTTATGATTTAATATGATATTGTCTATGGAAGAGACATTTTATAATTTCGGATGCCCTAGCAGAAGCTGATAACACGTACTTCATATTTAAATTATTTTTCTGCTAATGGCCTCTTGATTGCAGCTACATCAATGGAGGAAATCCGATCTGAAACTGAAACGGTTCATTTCACAGAAAAGTGAAACTGTTTCATATATTTCCATAATTATATACATATAAATGCTGATTACTTATATAACAGGTTAGTTTTTTAGGGGGTTATTATCGATGTGAAAAATATACTAACAGTTAATATGTACCTCTACGTATAACAATTGTGAACACCTTTAGTAAGAGTGTAACCTTCTCCATATATACATGTGTATATTTAATACTACAAACATGTCTATTATGTTTTATTAAGGCCTTATTCGTAATCATAATCTTTATTTTCATCCCATCTCATGGCTTTTAAGTCTAAAAGATTTTCAGAAATCAAACTATCGGCATAGGCAAAATCACCGGAAATGCCGATCCGATATGCAAGAAAAGCATGTCTATTATGTTTTATTAAGGCCTCATTCGTAATCATAATCTTTATTTTCATCCCATCTCATGGCTTTTAAGTCTAAAAGATTTTCAGAAATCAAACTATCGGCATAGGCAAAATCACCGGAAATGCCGATCCGATATGCAAGAAAAACATGTCTATTATGTTTTATTAAGGCCTTATTCGTCATCATAATCTTTATTTTCATCCCTCATGGGCTTGTATCTCTAAAAGACTTTCTGAAATTAAACTATCAAAATACTATATTTAAAATGTACTAAGGAGAACCATAAACCGTATTTAAGTTTTGTAGTTAACCGGATACAAGGCTATGACTCTATAATACATATGTTTACATACATATGTGTACACACACAAAAAATAAGGAAAACGTACGAAGTTGTAGATGCTTTAACTGAGACTGGTACAGAAACTCAACTTATCATTTACTTTCAACATTTCCTACATACATTTTGACTTCACAATCCAAAGCCTTCAATTCATGTGATCTGATGAACGAGACTTACGTGCAGCAAAGCTACGTCAAAGTGAAATATAAATGACTAAGCCTTAATCAATATCATTTTCTGTTCAGACCGGTTTTTATTTTATGTTTTTCAATGGATTATCGAAATATAACGGTGGATTATATTCCGATAAACTCGCTGTCCAGGCAGTGAAAATTATCAAAATATGTTATCCGAACTAACGTCAAAAAGTATACCAAGCGTAATGAACGCCGGAAACCATATAACGATGACGTCGTTAAAATGACGTCATACTTGTGGCATTTTCTGGCGACGTTTCCCGCGATTTTCGACATTTTATTGAAACAAACTTATCAAAGGTATTTACTATTGAACTAAAATGTGCAACTTATGTGTCCTGCGGTGTGCCTTTCCTGTCTATTGAACTAACTGTAATCAAAAACATTTCACGCATATTAATATAAATGTAACCAACTACTTCGCCTACATACTCACCAGATCACTATACATGACAGCATTCCTTCATATTATAGGTTGTCTTAATATGTCTATTAATTGTGCGTGCGCAAAAATATATTGAGTTATTATAATTTTTTAATTTTGTCATAACGTCACAGAACATTAAGTAATTTCGCCTTATTACATAATTTATTTCATAAAACTATTTCGATTGCTTGACATAATGGTATAAAACAGTTTAATAAACCAAATGATCAAAATAGATGCATTATATGTTTACTAAATTATTTCAAAAGTAAATGTTGAAAGCAAATTTACAGCCGAGTAAACAAGTAAGAACTTTATATCCTCTCTCCATTTCGAAAGTTCAGTACAATCGCACATAATATTAGTAACAGGAAATGCAATATATTTATATGTCAAAAATTATTTTACGTATACTTTTAATAATAATTCTTAACTCTGTACTGTTTTACTTTTTTAGCCTTTAGGTTCACTTTCACTTTAGTATCCCTACTCATGCCGTAGTCCACCCACCTGAGATGGGTAGCAGAGCCGGAAAACGTACTCATTGTACATCTTTCCGCGAATGTGACAAAATCTTGACTGTTCAAAAGCCACTCATTAAGCTACGGATGTTAACCAAAAACATGCCTCAAGTCGTGATTCAACCTAATCGAAAATGTTTGGCAATTGTTATTCAGCGGATAAAGAACCTCGGTGAATCAGGTAAGTATGAAGTTCACACATGTATTTCACAAACTATAACATAAAGACTTTTGACCTTATTTGCCATTAAACAAAATTTTCGTAATAAACAAGCACATAAGTATGATCAGTTTTTAAAAGAAGTGCAGACTATGAATTTGACCTGCACAAAATGATTTGTTTTCTAACCTGCCAAATTTCTCATATAGTCATAATTGGTAGCAAGGCTTGAACCGTTTTGAACAAGGAGGCAGCCATGGAAGTATATAAATATTTATAAGGATTGTTAATGTGACTAAAAGGGAATAATCTTCTTTTTTCTTTGTAAGAGCAAATAAAACAAGGATATTTTAATGATACAATCACATGCATTTGCAAAAAGGAACATTTGCGACATTGAAGACGAATCTTATTATCAATATAAACCCGGATACGTCACGATAAAATGCAACTTGCATACAGTGTACTTTCGCCTACACCACCTTCCCGAAAATGGAATGTGTCATTATTATTTAAACCAATCTGCACCATTTCATCTCTGATATCCATCAATGATTAATTAAAATGCATTACATCTCTTGAAATGTTTTAAAAGCAATATTGAACTAATCATGTTTTGCAGGTTTTGACAGGTACCTGAACTAAAGTTATAACTGAAGGCGATTCATACCTCTTGAACCAAACAACAGCGAGCTTTTGTACCCTTTATGTATTTTTTCATAATGTTACATGATATTTCAGATCGCCTGTTGCGTTTTAACGTCAGGATTTGATATTTCGGCATGTAGGAGACAGGTGCGTTGGTATTGGCATTGGCCCGTTGCTTAGACAGCGATTTCCAGCCTGTGTTTAACTGCTATCTGAGTCGATCTGTCTATAACGGACGAGATTTAATTGTGACTTACTTTTATTTTCATTGTAATTTCAACAAGTTATAGCATTTCAAAAGTTCCTTCCAGGGCACATCTGTCTATATATATTATTATAGTATAAATAAAATCAAGACAACACGAAGTTTTCAATTTACATGTTTCGACTTTATGTCTTCGTCAGAAAATATACAACATACAGTATACAAAACAAAAAGACGTCACGTCCGTTAAAAAGGACGCGAACGTCCGCGTGATGAAAAACAACGTAAGGTTTATAATATAGATATGGATCAGACTGATGCGGCGGGTTTTATTAAAAAGAAATGTATTTATTCAATACACGATAAATAAATATAAAACCCAACATAACTATATGAAAAACCATATATATTATTGAAATACAAAATACGACAGTCTAAGCAAATTCAGGCAATAGTATTTGATTGATAACGTCTACGTTTTTAATACTCCACGCACCTGTTACTACGTCACGCTAGATCAGCTTTGATATGGTCACATGCTAAGTTCGCGTTAATACTTCCAGCAACAATGTTAGCATATTTCTACGCTCTGCAAACGATATGTAAATTAACATTCATTTCAGCTATTTGTCAAACTCACAATGCAAAATCAAACGTATCGGTCGATTTCTGCAAGTCCAACGTGCAATAGCTTACCCAGTGAAGTTACTGCCATATAAAGGGAAGTAACCACAGTAACGTAAACATATAGCTTGTACGGAAAAGAACGGCTACTGGTTGTTAGTTGGTTCCATCCCATCAGCAGTAAGCATATTCAATTACGGTTTGGATCCTATAAATACGGACTCTACTGTTTTCCGAGAGTATATAATCGCTTAAAAATGTCTTCTTTTTGTCATGATTTTCAGTCTTTCAAGTCTTGCACGACTATCCTTATTTTGAAGATTTAACTATATACAAACAAAAAATAGCGAAAAAACAGCATGTTAACCATGATTCAAGAAAGTCCTGGTCAAGTGACTGGAACATGTTTTTTAAACAACATTTTCTGCGAGTAGGAGCACAAGAATACCCCGAATCACTTTCGTTTTAGCGGACACTTCAGATTTGGTCATAGAAACCTGTAATATGGATTAAAATCATACGCGGTGGGTCCCTTTAACGACTGAACATCAAACAAAAGACAATCCGCCATGAAAGTGGCTCTTAAACACGGAGGAAATGGCACTATATTATAATAGGGACTACGTTTGATTGGACCGCGGAGAAACACCTCCTATTTGCAGGTTTCAAACGTTTAACTTATAACGGAAACGCACCGAAAAACGGCTTTCGTGATGCATTGTTGAGACAAGTGTGTCTGTAAAATTCCAACTGTTCATTCCTGGGCAGGAGCAATAATCACAAGCAATATTTCGAAATTGTTTAGATGGGTTGGACAAGGCTAATCATATTTTCTCACATTACTGCCATCTCTTATGGTTTGCTGTTCTTCCCTAAAAAGGTGTCGAACAATGCGGTGGAAATATTAATAATTTAAATGTGATTCAGTATCATATTCTTCTATGAATATATTATTGTTACGAGTAATATCTTTTAAAAATATTTACACATGGTTGGTTTCAACATCATTATTTTAATCACCGCATTCCCAACAACAGTTACTGATAGACAATATAAACGTATATATCTTGTCTTAAATGTAAAATTCTGAACCAATATTTCATAACTTGAAACATCTGAGTTTTTTTGTATGAAATACATGTACGTCCTAATAAATCATGATAAAAATCGTTTTGAGTAACCTTCTTTACTCCAAATCATGTTTTACAAAACTATATATCCTTTGGACACCGGCATATTTTGTTACACACTCGACAGACATGCATGCGTTTTTGTAAACACTGTACATCACGTTTTGGCTACTTTCGGTTTACTGCGCGTGTTGTATACGTCAGCAAATAGATTGAGCTGTAACATGAAAGTAAAATTTCCATTGGCCCACCTACAGAGGTCACGCGCAGGGGTCACCCTGCCTGCTAACCTGCGCATGGACTTCTTTTTTTTTTTTTTTTTTTTTTTTTGCTAACGGGAGGTCAATTTCAAGCGTTCTCATAAGATGTCAATATACCTAGGTTTGAGTACGACATGTCTGCTTTATGTCTGTGAAAAAATATTTGCACGCGCTCAAAACACTATCCCACAGGGGCCTGTACGCGAACGTTGGTAAAATGAAAATTTTCAAAGCTGGTAAAATTGTGTCCAAGGTCATTTTCAAGGTCGTCTAAAAGTGTCAGCATTTGCCTCGGACGTCTGAGTTTTCAACAGTCAGGAGCTGTCGGCATAGCCTTTAAATTCATACAGACAAAACGTGTTCCATACGGTCACTGTCACTTCTATGGAAGGCCAAACCTGTCTTAACCCGCGTATACGTTTTATTACGTTACAGGTGTTCAAAGGATATGGGCTTTTTCGACTGACATACTATTACAGAAAAACCTCACAACAGTGGTTTAGGACAGGTGATACAAGTTTGTCAAAAAGATCTAGCTAATGCTTTGGTGGTACAGTCAAACCTGTGTTAAAGACCACCTCCGAATAGAGACCACCCTGCGAATAAAGACCAGCAGGGAGATCACCGTGCACTATTAATATATGGTAGACACACCTTTGAATAAAGACCACCTGCAAACAAAGACCACATTTGTAGCTTCCCAACAGTGGTCTTTGTTCACAGGTTTGACTGTACATGTATATGGGCAAACTTATTTAAACACTTATTTAATTTTTACACATGGCTTTTAAAGTTTGGCCTGATAGTGTATCCTGTGCTTTGCTCAGCGATCCAGCAGTGGTAAACACAACATCTAAATAACAAAATATATTTACTATTTCAACAAGATGGCAATCATAATGAAACACCATATTACCTTTCTTTGTTCTGGCCACATTTATTTTCAATTTCCACGTGTAATAAATCAAAACTTTGTTGTAATTCTTGAGCAGTATTAGCAAAAATGATTATGTAAGGACATCATAAATACCTTTAACATGTTTTTTTAGTTTAATACTATTTTATTGTTCTATGTACAAGTACACGTATAACATTTGGTTAGAAACAATTTAAATACATTTGACAAATGGATTGGGCCACGAGTTATAGCAACATCAGTAAACGGCCCTCTCCAATTTGATAAATATAAATGTAATGGCAAGATGGTTTGTAATGGCAAGATGTTGACATCTATGCCCTCCACTATTAATCAATATATCGTCTAAATCATTTATAAACATTGGAAAAGAAATGGAGATAAGCATTCTCCCTGACGAACCTCAAGTATGCATGTGGATTCATGGATTATTGTACGCCACCAGGAGGCGGTTTACAGTAACTGTATTGAATACTGCAAAATTTTGGTCGATTGGGTGATGTACTCGATTTTGGAGAAGTGCACCTTATTATTGAAAATAAATAATCCATTGAATGTGTAAATAAAATATGTATCAATGGCTACAAGCTGTGAAAGAAACAATGAAAAAGATAGATACAAAATACGGTTGGAACTCCTACAACAACAACAAATTATTGCTCACATTCAAACATAGAACAATAGGTCTGACCTTTTAAATTAAGTTCAGTTATTATTGCTGTTCGTAGATAGAGTTCTCCAAAATCATAAATTAGATATAAGTATGCTTATATAAGTATTTGTTATAAACTACAAATTTGTCCACAGACAATGTCAATAACATCTTTCAATGACTTAATATATTTTAAATAAAATTCATTTATCATAAGATCGGAGCCGCCTGACCTACTGTTTTTAACTGATTAATAGCTTTTTTAATTACATCTAAAGACAACTGAGAGTTAAATTAACCAAAAGTAAACCTTAAACTTATTTATGCCTGTCTACAAAATCTCATACATCGTCATCTGGTACAAAGTATCTATTATCAGGTCTATATATATTTACTGCTTTGAAATAATGCTCAAAGGTTGTCAACGAAATATTTGACATGGTATATGGGGATATATTGCCTACCTCGACAGGATATCATTCGAGCCTATCAGCTCGGGTAATATTAATCTGGTAATCTATGCAAGTAATATATCCCCACATACAATGTCAAAAAGGCAAATAACATATATTATGTCTTCTCATAAATTGTACAATATGCAATAACATATTATTATACTAGAACATGAATTGTTGGTACTATTCCTAACGAACTTCAATAAACATAAATCACCATGTGGTGTTGTTAAAGGCAGCAAGTGGAACTTCAGTGACCGTGAAATGTTCTCTCGCAGCTACTGTCATATATGTAGCAGTTTAGTATCTAAACATACAAAATAAGTTATTTTGCATTGTTGGTGATTATAGTCTTGCAAAATTTATCATCACAAAATAAGTATGTTCTGTGTCTGTTATATTTTTTACAAGTAAGAACATCTGGATAGTATGACTTCAGGAAGATCGTCGTTGTTCGTGGTGTGCATATTTAAAGTTGTAGATGATGTCACTTGAAGACCTCCAGATCTGTTGTTAATTAAGCACTAAATTGAACTGAAGAAAATATATCTAAGTTTATCCAAAATCTTACAATAAGAAATTAGGTACGAAATAAACATATGTGACTGTGGCTGGTCACCCAAGACATTGAAATTTTGATAACAAATGGTCAAAACACGTTATGGTTAAATCAGTGTAAGGAAATTCAAACCCATCAAGCACTAGGCTTGATACAATTCAATCTCATGGAAATAAGGGAAATTCACAGAAAACTAACCTTTCAGACATTCAACGCACAGATAACTGTTACAGACCCTACATGTGTTCTGAAAATACTCCAACCATTCAAAATGATTTAGGCTGAAGGTCATATAAAATAAAGTTAATCGTCCTGGTGAAATTCCGACCTTTTTACAGACGAACAGTTTAACTAACAAACCTTCGTAAGAAAAAGACAAGTTTCTCACATAAAGAAGACCTTAGTGCATTGAAGCTACACTGCCTTTCATCAGAAAGTTTCGAGAGTTTAAACATCGTAACTCGCTGTGGTATAACCCCTTCTCCGCTTTCTAAAAATGTAAGCACTGCAAATATTCCGGATTTCGCTACGGGTTCTAGCTTTTATCGATAGTTGTTGACAGATTTCACGATAAATTATTATTATGCAAACAGGAAGTGAGGTGGGAAAAAGGCTGAAATAATTGATCATTTTTAAATTTAGCCTTGAATAATCTACCAAAATGGTCAGTATAATTGAAAGAAATTACTGCAAAGCACGATTATTTCAACTTTAAAATGGTCATAAATTTCACTACTTATTGTAAGCCACATCTGCGGTTGTTCCAACCAGGGACCAACCAGAGCTTTTTCAAGAAATAATTTTGATAATTTCCTAAACGTATCAAGCTTTAAATCCTTAAATTTATGCGAATCATTCTGAAGGCTAAATGTACATCCACCCAGTCTTTTCTATGTTAACATTTAAAGCACTTTCGGTTAATAACCCGATCTTGGATGTGATATTTTAATTTTTTTAGTTGTCAAACCTCAGACTCAGTGTGTACTCGCCACCTAATCTAATACTAGTCCCATGCCGTACAGGACATAAACAAATACAAGATTTGAAACAACTGAAAACTCCATCCCATATTTAAGTAGGCCGCTCATTAGGCCTGATGCACAGTAAAGTGCCCAATTGTGTTAGCCTCAAAGTCAAAAAAAAAAGTTTCAGGTATAACTTCAAGAAGTTGCCACTTTTGTAGAGCAGTATGTCCTGGACAATGATCAGTAATTAAAAAGATAACTTTTTGAACCATTTTTTGTAAATTTCATTTTTTGTGTGTCTGGTCAGGGTAGGGGACGGACATTACATAAACATATATTAAACCCTCTGGTGAAAACATGTGTATGAAAATAAATATGTTCTTACATATTTTTCATTTGTTTATAGCTAAAGTTTAAAATTATGCACCTTTTACCCTATATGTTGCCTTTTTTTCAAATGTGGTGTTGTGAGGTACAGAAGTTAAGAATTTTTTAAGCATTTCAAAGTTTACTTTTTTCTAAAACAAACTAAAGACATAATACCCTTTGAAGAAATAGTTTAAAAACAGTATAATAACACAACTAATGAATGTAAATCAAAATAAGCTTTATTTTTTACATATATATGAAGTAAAAGTCACAAATACAATGTACATGCAAAAGGGGACGGACATTACATAAAGTCACCGGTTCAAAAGTAATGAGTTTTTTTTAGCGTCTTTAAATCATTAAGCATTTGTTTTAAGTATAAACATGTATACATGCTTTTTTGAAGGTTCTTAAATCATTGAACAAGGTGCTAAAGCTCCTTCATTTAAAAAAAAGGAAGAAAATTACAAGCAGTAATGATCTTTTTAGGTATGGTATATTGGGGTTTTATCATTGGTACCGGTTGCCCATATGACCAACGCCCCCAGAAGAGTTTAGTTATTTTAGGTTTTCGGGGGATAGTGCAAGATACAGAAAGCGTCCCAATTCCAGAGACACCCCTGGTTCTTTATCATGCCAGGTTTTCACCCATACATGGGACCTCGGTTTTTAAGTCTCATCCGAAAGACTGTTAGTAATTTTAGTTGGTCAGCCCTGGGAATCGAACCCACAACCCCAAGATTACAAGTCTTGTGCTCTACCTTGATTGAGCTAATCGGGCTGACTAAAGCAGTAATGATCTATTTAGTTTGAATTGAATTGAAGAGAATTTTATCAAGGTCCGTCCAAAAGAGCACTTATGTTAGCTTAATATTTGGATGAGACCCCGGCATGTCTCCCGTCATGCCTAAAAAACAAAATTTTGAAGCCAGAAATAGGAGAAATTTACCTGACTGCAATTTCCAGCTAGTATCGCCAAAGGTTGAATTTACCGGTAATTGGTTACCAAAGAGTTGGCCAATCACGGTGACCTATTTACTTTTGATGCAGATATTAAATATTTTCATCTTGAAATAAGGCGGGCCTAATATTGCTATAAAAGGCTTGATTGGATACTCTCAGTTGCCAATAACTATTTTTTGTTTTAATCTTGCTGTAATTTGGGTCTTGTACTTTAAGGCACTGATTGGACAGTTTCAGCTGCCAATTAATAGTTTGTTGTTTTAGCAGGATTATCTGTAGAGCTAGAGTCCAATTTAGGGGTTTTATGACACTTCGTGTATTGTCACCTTATGATCTTTATTGAAATGCCCTAGGGGGTCTGTGGACACCTGGTACTTTATGACATGGGGTAAACATAAAGCAAGTCACCATTTCATTGTGTTGTTTTAAGGAAGCAATATTATGCAATTTATTAGTAATCTTTTTGAAGATTATATTCTTGTGCAAGTTCTTGGGGTTCCTGCAGAGAACATTGAGAAACTTAAAAATAGGACTGTTGCAAAATGAAAAAAGGACATTGTAGACTAAAATATTTTTATTTCTGCATTTCAAAGCTTAAAGTTTTTTACAAGTATGATTTAAGAATAACGTTGAAATAAAAATGTAGAGTGTATTTATTTTATCAATGAATTTGCTCAACAAATTTGAACACACAGTTATTATTACTATTTAAGCCTTTAAAATAGGTTTTTCTAATAGAAAATAAAACTTTTATTTCATTTTTAAGAATAATTTGCAAAATTAAGACAAAAGAAACCAACATTTTGTTATTAAATAAAAAAATAAATCAATTTCAAAACTTATGTCTGAAGGGGACGGACATTACGGGGACGGACATTACAGATAACTTTTACATTTTCTCATTTTTTTCAAAAAGTACTTGGTAGATTTTAAAGATTTTTTAAAACTTTATTAATGACATCATTTGTTAAAAGACTACAACAGCTATTTGCAAGTCAGTAGTCTATGTCACAATTTACTCATGGGGGACGGACATTACAGTTTTTTCGTAACATTCATCAAACGCTAACATATTTCGACACATAATTTTTTATGGTTTATTACACTGTCCTACAATTTGAACAGTGTAAACTTACATTATTACCAGCTTCATCTGTGATATTTAACAAGTTCTGGGTGTTATGGTTGCTATTTTGCTGTCATTTTTGCATGTTCAGTGTTTTAAGATTTCTTGAGCGTTACATAGGCACTTGTTGCATTCAAATCAAGATATCAATACAGATAAATAAAAAAAAAAAATGTATCATATACCAAATTAAAGCTGTGTCTCTTTGGTTTAAAACCAAACCAAACTTAAATATATTAGAAGTAGTATGGTCCTGTTATAAAGGTTTTAAAAAGGGTGAAATTTTCAAAGCTAACATGTTACAGGGAAAAATTGCCATTTTTGGACCGGTTCTGCAGATCCTTTAAAAAAACGTTTGGAAATATATGAAAAATTTTCACCTGCACATTCTTATGTACACTACAGCTTTCTTAAAAACTTTATTTCATGGCTCTATCATGGTTAGTTAAAAAGATATGGCCTTGTACACATTTTTTACACCAATTGGGCACTTTACTGTGCATCAGGCCACTAGCATGATTAGTCTGTGTCCAAACAGAAATTTGCTGAGGTCTTTCATTATTTAACAATTAACCGCAATTAACACCTTTGATAACGAGTGAGACGGCCACGTGCTGGTTGAAAGGTAGTGACACTGCCTTCTTTAGTATATTAACCAATAGACGACAATCATTTTTTTACTGATGGTGTAATCGCTGAGACGCCCACATATCTTATCCAATAGAGGACGGGTGGATTTTGATTGATACGGCGAAATTTACAAGACTCGTGACACATGGTCATGATGAAAATTCTCATGGGTCAAGTTAATGCTCGGGACATTTTTATTGCAGGTCAAAAACTGGTATATTTGATTTTTAGGGTCAAGACCTGAGGTCTCGGGTCAATCGAACATCCTGAGAGGTAAAGATGTCTGCCGCTCACTGGGGTCAAGACCTGCACCACCTAGCAGCAGTTCTCTGCACTTTTTCTACTTTGCCAATATCTGTAACTGTATAATGGACTCCAGATACTTGCTGCAATTTTAAGTTGGGGCCTAATCATGGTTATAAGGCAATATCTCTGGTATTTTAAGGCGCGAGTTGGAGATTATGTCTCAGAAAACAAAGTGTCCTGTTGGCCTTACTAGTTACATTTTGTATGTGAGTGCACCAAGACAGGTCATCATACCTAGTTTGAAGAATTTCTACTAGGATTTTGAAGCACGGCACTTGAGGATGCATAAACCTGTGATAAAAAGGGCATGTTCAGATGCTCAATATTTTAATTTAATTAACATGTTGCATGACTTTTTAAAAACAAAATGGACGTAAGTGCACGAAATAAATGGTTTCATCTGAGTCAACTTTTATCTGTAAAATACCAATGAGTGGCAATGACTGTAATTTCGTTTTTTCTTTCTCAGTCATATTACTCTTTTTAATTAATTATGCTCCCCCAGCACAGTGTAAGGGGCGTTTACTGGATTCAGCTGGTTTGTCTGCTGTCTGTCTGTACTGTCAAGGTCACAGGGGCTCGTCGAGATAGTAAAATCTTGTGGACACGAAATCTCAAAAACGATTGGTTAGAATTTAATGATACTTCACAGAAGTGATGAGTACAAAGCTGAGTTGTGCAAGGCCCATATTAAGGGTCATTGGGTCAAGGTCACATGGGCTCCAGATAGTAAAAGAGTGTGTGCTTTTATTCTCTAAAACCCCTGGTCACATGATGTTTGATGATATTTTACAGAAAATATAAGTACCATGCTTAGTTGTGCAAGGTCCATGTTTCGTGTCACTAGGTCAAGGTCACATGGGCACGAGATAGTAAATTCTTGTGTGTTCTTCATCTCCGAAAACCCTGGTCACAATTTAATGATATTTTATAGAAGTGATAAGTTTCATTCTTAGTTGTACATGATCCATGTTTCGGGTCATTAGGTCAAGGTCATAGGGGCTCGACATATTAAAATCTTGAGAGCTCTTAATCTCCAAAACCCCTGGTCAGAATTTAATTACCAGTATACTTCACAGAAGTGATAAGTACCATGCCTTAAGTTTTGCACGTCCAATAATACTAATAAAAGAATCAAATGTTACATAAATTTTATATACTGTGTTTGTGGGGTGTTTTGGGGGTATTCATCACCTTCAGTGATACATGTAGTTCTTGTTTTTATTGACATTGCAGTAAGATTAGATGAATATACATGTTTTGATTGACTTGCTTTTATCACAGCTTTTTGTTTACAGATACTAAATCTCACAGACTATTTCCCAGTTAAACGCAGTGTTTCTCAAATAGAGTATTTTTCCCATTTAAAGACGGTACTTCCCAGTTTCCACTGTCCTGCCCATTTTCAGTACATAATTATGTGTTGTTGATGTAGTTTTGCCAACCCTGGATCACTGTGATCAATTTATTGAAGGCTCTCAGTCTGGATGAGCTATATCATGGGTGGGTGCTCTGACATCCATCTACTGTCATCAGCATTTTCACTTATAGCTCTTCTCAGAAATATACATGTGTCAACCTTGCATTGACCCCTTTCAAAAAGTAGCAAATGATTCCGGTCCAGTGCATACAGGGGTCGCTGTTACTTACCTTTAAATGGCTTCTTTTCATGAACCAGTGGATGTAGAATGTCCCGAAACTTACTCTGTAGCACCCTTGCATTGTATGCTTTCAAAAAAGAGGACATGGTTCCAGTCCAGTGCACACATGGGTTGCTGTTAATAAAAATAGAAAAACCTTTAAACAGCTTCTTCTCATGATCCAATAGTACGAACGTCATCAAACTTGCTCTGTAGCATTTTTGTATAACACAGGAAATCGTTCCAGTCCATTGCTCACAGCTGACAACTGCTCATTTATGGTGGTTCAATTGCAACCACTGTCTCTCATAGCTGACATTGTGACTGTCAGATGATTTCACACTATTATGTACCTCATAACGAAGTTTCTCTTTTGCTTTAAAATCTTCAAAAAACGTTACCCTCAGTCAGGGGGCAGGACTGTTTTGATTGACATTTTAGTAGTGTACTTTTATGTAGCATTATTGGTCAGTGTATAATTTGTCTTGCAGATGCAGTTTATGTTGTTATTTAGCCGCCAGGGGAAGCTGCGTTTACAAAAATGGTATGAGGCTAATCAGGACAAAATGAAGAAGAAGATTACACGAGAGCTTGTCACACTTGTACTGTCAAGGAAACCAAAGATGTGCAGCTTTCTTGAGTGGCGGGATCTAAAAGTAGTTTATAAAAGGTATCATAAAGGTGTATGCTATATGTACATGTATATAGCCATTATTTATAGGGCCAAAACAAATCCTAATTAGTCAGGGATGAGACTGATTTAAGCGACTTTTGGATGGATTTATTGCCATGATTATAACCATTACAAGTTATTTATCTATTTTGTTAGTCGTGCACTATAGGTTGAATAACTTCATTAAGTTATCTCTTCAGTAAGGATAACTTCTGTTGCACTTTTGTTCAAGTACTACAAAGATTTTAACAGTACTTTTATATTGGAAAACGATTTTTCTAGTAAGTGGAATTAATTTTCCCACTTTCTTTAATCATTGACAATAAAGATTCTGCAATACAATATCTTACACCAGGACAAAAACCTCTTAAATGCTAGGCCTCAGAAGTAGAGCTATACAGTCACCAATTAAATTACAATTATGCAATATACCAATTATATCTAAATGAAAAATCATCATTCTTGATCAGAGAGATATAATTTTTTCATTTATTGACTTTATCTAACATGTATAAGGATTCAATTATCAAGGGAAATCTTGATGACATTATTTCTAAAAAATTGTTCAATATTTCTCAGGCTTTTTCTTACATAACAATGGCAAGTGATTTATCTTTTTTTATTAGTACCGCTAATAAGAGAATGTCTTCAAACCTGGGAAATTGCCCAAGAATCAAGTTTGGAACAGAAATCTGAAATAAAAATCATTTAAATACACAGAACTGCCTTTTCAATGCGTATATATATATCTCATCCTTGTTATTTTTGGCAAGGGGAGATAATTCAGGGTCAAGGCTGGTGGCTTTTGATTTTTATTTCAGATTTGTTTCTCAGATTTGGTACCAAGTTTGAAAAAACTCTCCTATTAGGAACAGTTTTGCTCTATATACCTTAAGTACAAGTGGGAAATTAATTGCCAAGAATTTTAATTAAAGTAACGGTACATGTAAGCATCTGAAACCCTGCATTCTCTTCCCTGAGATAGGCCAAGCCTCTGAGTTCTATTTAAAAAGGTGAGTAAATCCAATACTTATTACAGTGGATAGGAGTGAAGCACTGGTCCTTCCCAGGTATGATGCTAATTAATAAGTTAACTACCCACCTTAAAGGGGAACTCCCTACATCTAGCAGATTAAATTTTCCAAACATAGATTATTGTGTTCAATGAACGTAAAATGATCAATAAATACAATTTCAAAGAAGAACATATGGCGAAAAATGCCTCATTAATACCACAATTAAACAATATAGAGGCTTTCTGTAATAAATCACATCCCCCCATTAATTGTACAACAACAACTCTTCATAGGTTATTGAATGGTTTACGGTACTGCAGTACATTTGAAACCGCTGATTTTATCGATAATAAGTTATTTATACTTCCAAAGATTATATTATTTATGTTTTGGAGGCTATTTAGTTTGGCATCTGTTATAAAAGTTTATATAACTGAAATATTTTTGAAGTGCATATCAAATTCAAAGAAAACATCCTATGCATATTAAACAGACTTTGACTTGGGCAATTATAGCCCAGCCTTTTCAAACGACACCTCCCTTAGAGCAACAACCTCTCTAAAAAAGACATACATTTTCTTTCCCATTGTGTCAATTAGGTTAGGAATCATCTTCTCCAGAACAACACCTCTCTACAACAAACACATTTCTGTGTTCCCAAGAGCGTGCACTCCTGAGAGGTTTGACTGTAAAGTAACTGTTCTTTTTTTATAAAATAAAGATGGAAATAATTAAAAAATACTGGAGGACAACATTCTTCACTTTGAAATAAGCAATGTCAAAATCTCCAGGTTATTAATGGCTATACTCGGACATGGCATAAAATAAATCATGACTAGTTATGTCATTAATTGACATGACGCCAATGGTGCTATAAACCCACCCCTTTGTTGATGTCGGATTATTTATAACAAAAGAATCCATTCAAACCTTTTCCAAGTGCATTTATTTGTCGTAGGTAAAGTCAAATTTTGATAGGTAATGAAGTCACTTGATTGACACCTGGCATACACATAGAGGGTAATCCTTGGTCTTGAGACATACCACATGACATTACTTGTGTGACATAAACGCTTGCTTCTAACCGGTACTCAATGTAAAGTGTGTTAACCACTTTGTAGTATTTTTAGCTCACCTGAGCACAAAGTGCTCAAAGGTGAGCTATTGTAATTGCCTGGTGTCCGTCGTCTGTCTGTCCACACTTTACCTTGTGTATGCAATAGAGGCTGCATTTTTCACTGGATCTTCATGAAACTTGGTCAGTATGATAACATTGATAAAATCTAGGTCAAGTTTGAATATCGGTCATCTAGGGTCAAAAACTAGGTCACCCTGTCAAATCATAGAAAAACCTTGTGTATGCAATAGGGGTTGCATTTTTCATTGGACCTTCATGAAACTTGGTCAGTATGATTGCCTTGATGAAATCTAGGTCAAGTTCGAACATGGGTCATCTGGTGTCAAAAACTAGTTCAAGGGGTAAAATTGTAGAAAAACCTTGTGTATGCAATAGAGGTTGCATGTTGCAATGGATTTTCATGAATGAATGTCAGTATGATGATTTGAGGTCAAAAACTAGGTCACCCGGTTAAAAACATTGTGTATGCCATACAGGTGACATTTACAACCCAATCATCATGTAAATTGGTCAAAAGGTTTGCCTTGTCAAGGTCAAACAGAATGTTTGTGTTTATCATAGTTAAAGTTGAAGGTTGGTCACATATTGTCATAAGTCACAGGTGAGCGATTAGGGGTGTAACGATAGTCGATACTATCGTCTTATCGCGATTGTATCAGGCCCGATAGTCAATAGTTGATAGCAATTTCACACTATCGATACTATCGGCGGTAGTCTGAACAGCTATCGACTTTTCTCGATAGTTTTTTTTTCATTTTTGAATGCGTTATTTACAAAAAATGTAGTTGATTTTCCTTTGCCATAAAAGGTATGTTTACATTACGGGCTATAATAAGTTATATATACGACGACGTTTCTGTTCCTGAAACGTACCGGGTAGTTGTCGTCTTACCATCCATCAATCCATGACTTCGCGTAGTGAAAAATTTTAATGACGCGTATCTGTTCAATAAAGATGGTTTAGCATTCTTAATTAGTAACAATTATATTTATACTGAATTCAAGTTAATTACAGGTATTGATACAAACAAATTGAATCAACTTGGTAAAAATATATAGTATGTGATAATGTAAACTATCGTGATAGTATCGCGATAATAAAGCCAACTATTGATAGTCTATCGTGATAGTACTTTTAACTATCGATAACTATCGTAAATTTGGCTGCAATAGTCAACCCTATGAGCGATATAGGGCCATCTTGGCCCTCTTGTTCATATGTTCAACCGATCTTGGTAAACTGTTATGATGTTTGCAACATTTGGGCTTTGAATGTACCGGTAGTTGTCCAAATTTGAACTAGATTTCCATAATGCTGTCATCTCACAGAAACACTCTCAAGTCACTCAGAGTGAGAATCTCACTTGGCATACAAATTGAAAATAAATTAAGGTTTTCAATCACTGAACAATTAAAGAGGTTTAAACAGAAACATTTTATTAAGCATAAAATACAGGTTTCGTTGCATACTTTATTATAAAGAAGACACAAATCTTCATTTACCAGGTGGGTTGAAGTCATACTCAAACATCAGGAAATCATAATAAAACATTGCTTGAATTTTAATGAGCAGTTCTGGTCTGACATGTCTATAGGCTCTAGCAATGGCTGTTTCCCTCTGGTTCCTACTCTTTTCTGCTGTGATAGGCATTTTTTTCATCTCTGTCAGAAAAATATCAGCTAATGTAAGTAAAGAAAGCCTTTTAGCTGCTCTTAGCTTTTTACCAGGAAATTCCAAATACTGGTAAATTTGACCTTGAATTTTCAAAGCTTCCCAGACACGCCGAGCAATCTGTATCTTTGAGAAGCATTCTGTTTTACTTTTCAAGCCATTAAAGTACATGGTTATTATCAAGCCTTTAATTATGGAGTCAGTCTGTATCCCCTGTCTAGCTATGACTGAGTTAATAGTTTTCCACTGAGTTTCATTCATGTCTGTTTGAGAAAGAAAAAAGTCAATGTCCTCATGATATGTCTCTTGTTTGATGACAATGTCGGGGTTCACCTCACATGCATTGCAAAGAACAGAAGTTGGAAGCCAGTGTGAGTCCCCCTTACCCATTCTTGCATTAGAAACAACGATCTCTAAAAAGTCTTCGAAAGAAACATAGTCCGAGCACAACTGTGATTTTGTGAGATTCAATCCTTTATCAATCATTAGCTTTTGCTTTTCTAAAAACACATCGTTGAATACTGGCACAAACACCTTGTCAATATATGCAGAATATAATCTAGTATAAGGATTTCTTGCTACAATAACTTTGTGGAAACTTCCATTTTTGAATTGCTCCTCTGTAATTTTTATTTGTGTCAAATCTAGTGTGTAATGAATTTCCAGTCGTGAAAGGTTGAAAATTTTCTGCTGAACTTCTTCGATGCTTCTAAGATGACGGTCCAACTTGCGACTTTTTATATTGTCCACGTACAAGAGTTGTTGCGGATCACTTAGATAGTATATAAGTCTTTTAAGAAATGAACATCCAGACTTGGGGACAACGCAGATAGACATATTGCCTAATGTGTAGATCTGCTGCATTGTGTTTAGGTTGTCATACTGTACTTTCCTAACCCTGTCTTTGAGGTAACTGCAGGTTTCCCTGAGATGGTTTGCTCTGTCAGTGTAACGATTCATCTTTGCACTTCTGTTAATAACCATTTGTAGATGAAATCTTGAGTTGCTAGTGTCTGAAGCAAAATTAAAAGACAATTACAAATGATCAGACTTATCAGTTATTTTATACTAATTTATTTATTCTTGATCGAGAAACAAGTTCCTACAACTTATATTAATTGCTCTCAAGACTTACTCCAGATGGAATTAACTTAATAAATATATAGAGAAGCAATGTGGAAATAACTGTGTATTTGTACTGATGGGGATCGAACCCTGGACTCCACTGAGGGAAATGTGCTACAACTGCTCGACAGCGGCTCCACCAACCATTATCAGTTTATCCTACTATAACCAACAGTAAGTCAAAATTGTAGCGTGCTTTCTATAAAATAATACCAACAGCTGGTGTAAAAGATGAAGTAAAAGTCTTATGTATTAAAAACATTTGTATAATACGATGTAACTATTGATGCATTCCTTGGAAAGCTGCATAGAACAAAGTTAACTGTACACAACTTTAAAATAAGTGAATAAATATTTCAAATAGTTACTTACCTGATATGAAAGCATATCCAAACAGCGTTACAGAAGTACATGTGACTAGAACTATAAAACTTAAATACACAATGTAACTTTTTGGTATAAGCCTTCTTTTCAGGGTAGTATGTTTGAACATTTTGGCTGTGTCTCTCTGTTGTAGTTAAATCCACATGCCTCTGATTTAGAGCCACAATAATATACTGTATAAATGATTGTCCTATATAGTTCCAGTTTGTGATCTTTTATCATTATTTCAATTGATTACTTTTAGTGTAGTATTTAACTTCTGCATTTTAAAAACCTCGCTGGCACTATTATTTGCTCTTTTCCTTAATGTAAACAGTACCTTTAGTAAGAAAGTATTGAAATCTAATAATAGTCCTAAATCAAATAACCGGTTGGAAGAGTCCTTTTTAAGTGCTTTGATATTTTATCTTCATCACAATGCTCTGTCTTTTGCAAAATGTGAAGAACCATTGATTTACAAACCAAAGTATTTTATAAGTGTGATAGTTGACTCGTTGTGTTGTATTCCTGTCAGATATGTCTTGGTTGAAGTCAGTGACTGTGTCCATGCTTTGAATAGCCTTGCATTGAATGGCTTACACTTATTGTGAATTAATGTACCGTGGGTCTAAGTTAATTATATCCTATGTATATTTCGGAGTTTTCATCAATTAATCAATTTTCTTTATTATAATCCCTGTCAGCTGTTGCTGAGGCAATGAAGCTGTTAAAATAAGCTGCACCAGTCTGCACTACCCCCACATAACCAGTCTGGATCCTGTAAACATTTGACTGTGAACATATGTGTACATTCAGGTACCAGTCTGCAATATACCCCCATAACCAGTCTAAATCACATAGATATTTCACTGAAAATATGCATACAGTTAAGGGTGTAACTTAGAAATGATACTGATCAGCTAACATAATATAAGCTTGTATGTTGACACTGCAGAAAATCAATTAAACTAAAAAGTAATTGCATTGCTGAAATTATAATGAAATGAAATTTGTTATCATCGCACATCATCTAAGTTGAGTTTCTTGAGGGCAAACATTTAAATTAACAGTTTCTAAGTTGACAAATGATTGTAAAAATGTTTTTTCTGGTATGACTTGTACATTGTGTATGTGACTGTACTGATGTGAACACTTAACTTTATTTTTAACTGTTTTATTAAAAAGGCCAAAACATTACATGAATGGTTTATAAAAATAAAATCAAACAAACTTTCTAGCATGTAAATTTATATGTAGCAGACAGCTTCAGAGTGAAATACCCCCCACCATCCCCCCTAAAGTTACAGAACTTTGTCTATTTCATGCTTATATCAGTTTCTTGAAATTTTAATTTAAAGACGAACATGGCACTTTAATTCTTGACTATATATCAAATACTTTTATATCTTAATGTTGTTTAATCAAATATCACAAACAATTATTTTTTAATAAAAAATGTACAAAAGGATTATTTTGAGCAAGTATATCACTATAACATATTTAAACATATAACTATCTGACTATAGCAAAAAAATAAGTATATCAAGAAAATGTATTACCTCCCTTTAAAAGCATCCAAAAAGTCAGTGTTTAGCAAAGGTTTGATTTTTTAACTGTGTTAAATGCTTTCAGAAGGATACATTTTTGTTACATATTAATTGTAAGTGTTTTACTATGCACAATTTGTCCACTACTAAGCGAAAATTAAGTGACAGTTATTTCAATGGCATGTACATTACCTTATGCAAGACACTAAATAATGAAGATTGTCAGGTTAAAATTTACAGAAAGTGTTTGGAACACGAAGAAAAGTATGTGTATTATGTTGAAATCTCAGTGAATCGACAAAATGACTACCCAGGTCTTTTTAACTTTCTTCATAATGCATAGAAAAATAAGTGTACATGTACTGTGATTTTTTTAGAATCTCTACATACCAACTTTCATTTTTAGCTCACCTGGCTACGCCACGGTGAGCTTTTCTGATCGATGATTGTCTGTCGTCCGTCGTCCGTCAACATTTTGATTCAAATGACATCTCCTCGAAACCTCTAGGCCAATGTTGATAAAACTATGCAGGAATGTTCCTTGCATGAAGCTCTACCAAAATTGTTCAAAGAATTCCATTCCATGCAGAACTCTGGTTGCTATGGCAACAAATAGGAAAAACTTTAAAAATCTTTTTCTCTGAAACCACAAGGCCTAGAGCTATAACATTATCTAGTGATCTTCCACCAGGCAAGTGGACTTGTACCAAGGTGAGCGATATAGGGCCATCTTGGCCCTCTTGTTTATTAAAAATAACTTATTTCTGTGCTTTTTAAAGTATATTTGAATTTTCACTTTCCTTAGTATTGGACCTTTAAAGTTTCATTTAGCTATTTGTAATACGTCAGGGGCAATAAACACATGGCCTCCCCTTCAACACCACCCTCCCACCTGAGACCAAAGCTCATTTTTCTCAATAAAAAGGCAGGTGACCTATCATTTTTAAATTTGTTTTCAATAAAGTGATGTTTGAACAATTTTTCTGTGAAAAATTAAGAAATTCTAATTGCTTGAACATTAAGAAAAAAAACTTTGACAAGTGACTACAAATTTTACATATTTTTTTACAGAACTAGTTTCTCTTTATGGTTTTTTTCAGTTTGAATACTTTTTGAAATCTCAATTCATGTAATTTCGTGAAATAGGATCAATTGCTTAACATTTTAAATAAAAAACAATGGTGAGTTGCCAAATTTAGAGTTTTATTATTGATAAACAAGAGATAGGGGTCATTTTCACTGCTTTCGGGGGTTTACTTCAAAAAGTGTCCATTACTTCTAAATAAGGCTGGTGACCTACCTTTTTTTAGCTTAACTTGGAGAATATGGAGAGCTATTACAGTCACTTGTGTGTCAGCGTCGGCGTTGCTTTTTTGGTTTAAGTTTTGCCTGCTAAGTAGCTAAGTACTATCATGCACATATCTCAGTAACCACTTATGATATTGACTTGAAACTTTGTAAATGTCTTTAGGGGTGTCACACAGTCAAGTCAGATAACTCTTGTATAAATTTAGTGCAAATTATGGCCCTTGTTTGACTTTGAAAATTTGGTTAAAGTTTTGCATGCAAGGTACTATCATGCACATATCTCAGTAACCACTTATGGTAGTTATATCAAACTTAGCAATAGTGATCAGGGGTACATTTTGTATCAAACAATTAATTTACCAAAAATTAAATATGTAGTGATAGATTTTGACTTTTTTTATGATTCAACTTTCCTAGTTTATACTTAATAGTAAGCAGAATTTTGTTTTGCTATTATAGTGATAAAAGTTTTGTTTTATTAGCAAACACCCACAATAGTCGAGCTTGCTTTCTTATGGACAGTTCTTGTTATTTTATATTCTGACTAAGCAGGTATTACCCTAACAACAAACAAAATTTCATAAAATTCTCATTGCTTGAAAAAAATGATGAAACTGTAGCGATCGTCTTGAAGTCCCTTCTAAATTTCCTTTGTTTTTCAGGGTTCTTTATGACATTAAATTTAATTATGTACATATTTCAGATATGCCAGTCTCTACTTCTGCTGTGCTATAGAACATGAAGACAATGAGTTACTCACGCTTGAAATCATACACAGATACGTCGAACTTCTTGATAAATACTTTGGGAGTGTGAGTATAAAATTTTATATAATAATATAAAGGATTGTTAGTCAATACGCTCCATGACTAATTACATGTTATTGACTATCCCAAGCTGGCAAGCAAATGTCAAAAACTAGACATGCTAAAGACAAACATGTTGTCAAAAACTGAGCTTTGTGTTGCCTTATTTGATACCGGAACTACCCTTCAAACCTGTAAAAAAGGTCTCATTAATGAATCGGTCTTTAATTAACCAGACCCATTTACTGTGAAATTGAACATTTGGTTCTGAAAGGTCTAGTCCTTATATGGTTGGCAGTCTTAGCATCAGGTGGTCTTAGCATCAGGTGGTCTTAGCATCGGGTGGTCTTAGCATCGGGTGGTCTTAGCATCGGGTGGTCTTATTAGGGAAACTTGACTGTAAAATGGATCTTGGGTAAGTACGAATGTATTGACGTGTTAGTGTAAAGAGTGGAGCCAAGGGACATGATGGGACTGTAGGCAGGGTACACACTATACTGGGTATGAATGATGTTCCATGCAGATAAAGGATCTAGAGCAAAATGTATGTGTCAAGTTCAACACCAATATGATCTAGATTTGCATGAATAAAGCAAGTATGGAACAGAGAGTAGACTTCTCATATGATGGTCCATGGTTTAAGTTCTTCATTGAGGATTGAATGTTTGTTTTACATTTTACCGGCAACCATGAACACACTGATATATATCGTTACATGTTTATACCATTGACAACTGTTGTGGTGTAGTGGAAGTGTGTTCCTCTCAGGATTGAAGCGTCCCAGGTTCGATCCCCACCGTAGCCATATGTTGGTAGTGTCCTTAGGCAAGTCACAAATGATTCCACATGGCCTCTCACTCTTCGAGGGTCAGGAACGTTTAATCTAAGTTGTAATAACTTGTTTCGCAATTGAGAATAAATCAATTAGTATAAATCAAATTATACCATTGACAGTATGTTTTTGATTATTGTTTTCCAGGTATGTGAACTTGACATTATTTTCAATTTTGAAAAAGCCTACTTTATGTTAGATGAGTTATTACTAGGAGGTGAGGTCCAGGAGACAAGTAAAAAGAACGTACTCAAAGCCATTGCAGCCCAAGATTTATTACAGGAGGTAGGTATACATAATCGAACGAACCCCGACCCCCCCACATCTACTACACATACGGGTAGAAATGGTATGCGTAGTGTAATAGCTCAACATAACAATTGTATGTTGAAAACAAAAGTTAATATTACGATTTAATAGTAAAGTAGTTTAGAAATAGGTACAGACGCATTTCAATTTCGCATGGTAATAAATTTACATGTATTTTGCAAGATACTTTGTTGCTGTTGACTTGGAAAGCTTGATTTTTTTACTATCTGAAGCACTATGAATTAATTGCATTTTGTATTTTTCTGTTAAATCTGCAGGATCAAGATCAGAACAGTGTCTGTTAGTTGATTTTTTTCTCATCATAGTGCTTACACAAGATTTGATATAAATGTATTCATTATATTAAATGCATAATTTCATATAAATTAAAGATCATTGTGACATGTTGTAAAAGAGCATCTGCATGTGGATTGCTTGTATTAACATATAATCACTTAATAGTACATCTGCCTTTCCTGCTAAATTGTCAAAAAAAAATGTAAACATTCTTCTTAAAGATGTTTGTTATACATCAGAGCTTTCAAAAAAGCCAGTCACTGTTGAGTAGGTATTAAGGTAGTAGACTCCTAATAAAAACTTCCACTTAAAACTCTTCAATTTTAATGCTCTAGCCTAGGTTGTTAAGCATTGGACTGAAGATCTTTTGAGGTCTGTGGGCGTAGGTTTGAATCCAGCAGGAATCAAAAATTATTTTTTACTTTTTCTACTTTGTTTTCATTATTTTGCATTTTTCTTCATATATTTATATTGTTTTTAGACTAAAAAGAAATTAAATATTTTTTTACACATTTAGCATTGTAATCCTGGTATCAAGGGTAAAACAGCTCCAATCAGTCAGTGAGTTGTAAGTCATTTGTCACAATTGGTCTTCCATTCTCTCCAATAACAACATAATGGTAATGTACATTGTAGCAGTATTCCTTTTAAGAAATTCAGTGATTTAGTTGTTTGCCCCATGCATAATGTTTATACGATTAGTTAAAGCAGTTTTAAAAAGATAAAATTTTAAAAAGTAAATTTAATTTTGAATTTATGATAGAAATTTCACTAAAATGAACTTGAATTTAATAGAAATTTCACTAAAAATGAACGTGAATTTGATGGAAATCTCAATAAAATGAACATAAATTTGATAGAAATCTCACTAAAAATGAACTTGATAGAAATCTCATTGAAATGAACTTGAATTTGATAGAAATCACATTAATGAAAATGAAATTTATTGAAATCTCTCTAAAATGAACATGAAATTGATTACAAAAAAACTGAAGGAGAATTCCTTTTCTTTGGAATTATTACTTTGATAATTATTATAGGGGAAAATAAGTTGTTCCCATTTTTCCGATGTCATCTCATATTTATGTAAGTTGTCATATCGAATAACAACCAAAATGTCTGTGAATGGGAAAATAAGCATAAAGTCATGATTTATGGACATAGGACAATGACAGTATTTCCTCTGTGACGTAAAGTTGATCATGGTACTTTTTACCGCATATTTACCTGTTATTAATAATAGGTTGTTTAATTGACACAGGATATTCAGTGTTTTACATGATGCATGGCATGTCTCTACACAACTTTTGGGTAACTAAAAATAGACACCTTTTAAATTATTTTCTGATTTGCCAAATAGATTGATTTCTGTAACAGTTTTATGGTTCAGCTCACTAAAGACATAGGCTACTGCTTACTTGCTAAGGTACTAAAGGTAGTGAGGTAGCTCTTCATTGGTTGTATGTTAATTTGTGGAACTGTTCCTTACAAAGAATTGATTTTCTGGGTAAAATAGAGAACTTATTTGAAGTTATTTCTAATGCAATCACTGTCAAAAATATTTATTTTATGACAATCTAGAGCCCTTGTCAAACATTTTTTTTTACTTAAAGTTTTGCATGCATCTTTTAAGTGATTTACTATTGTTTGTTTTGAACAGTAAGATTAAAGTATTTTTACTTATCAAAAGGTTATTCTAAATTTGTTGACCACAAAGGGTTCACTTAGGTTAACAATTATGTCAGGTAAAAAGCCTTCAAGTCTTAGATGGTATGTACATATTACCATATACTCTATTACATTTTGTCACAGAATACGTGTGAGAAAGCAGAAAATTTGATTATATTTCAAATAAGGCAGTGTGTTACGAGAACACCATTCTTGTTTTAGATCAAGGCAGAAAACTCTAGTTTACTTTTGTGATAGTAAATTTCACAGATCTTCATCGTAGATACTTTATTATCATCCGAAAACAACTTGGAATGAACAAACAGTAAAGAGCTAAAGCATAGTTTTATACTTGCAGAATATGTGTTAAATGATTTGTGTTTGGTATGTCACAAGACCAGTCGTTTGTTAAGTATAATCTATTCACATAATATACATTTTTAAACCAGACATCTTGTTTTCCAACATCAAATATTGAGCATATTGGACAACCCAGCTAAGCTTGAGCTGTTTCTATTACAAAGTTTGACAAAGTATAACTGTAATGACTACAACTGCCTTAAGCTTGGTGAAAGGTGAGAGTGTAGGAACCCTGAGTAACACTCGTTGATTCCTGGGTAATGCTATCGTTGATTCTGGGGTAACACTATCGTTGATTCCTGGGTAGCACTATCATTGATTCGGGGAAAACACTATTGTTGATTCGGGGGTAACACTTTCGTTGATTCTGGGGTAACACTATCATTGATTATTGGGAAACACTATCGTTGATTCTGGGGAAATATTATTGTTGATTCTGGGGTAACACTATCATTGATTCTGGGGAAACACTATCGTTGATTCTGGGGTAATATTATCGTTGATTCTGGGGGTAACACTATCGTTGATTCTGGGGGTAACACTATCGTTGATTCCTGGGTAACACTATTGATGATTCAGTGGCAACACTACCGTTGATTCACGGGCAAGACTGCCGCTGATTCACAAGTGACACTATCGTCAGGCTTTATCTTGAAATAAGTGATATTTAGTCTAATGAAAGTACTTAACTTTAGAAGTACTAGGACATCTCCAATTTTCGTTAATATTCCATGAAATTCAATTTTGTTTTGTTTCTAGGGCAAAATCTTTCAAAAAATAGTGGTTTGTCATGAAAATGTATAAAAGAGTATATAGAGGATAATTGTTGGTTTCGGTGTAAGATCACGTTATAATTTCACCGAGTGGGCACCAAAAGTGATATTTTCACGAGTGGCGCAGCCACGAGTGAAAATAACAACTTTTGGTGTTCACGAGTGAAATTAACGTGATATTACACCGATGCCAACAATTTTTCTGTTTATTTTATGGTTAAAACTCTACTTTTATTGAGTTTGTTTCTATAAAATATCGAAAATCGCGGGAAACGTCATCAGAAAACATAGCGCAAATGACGTCATTTAAACGACGTCATCGTCGCATGGTTTCCAGCATTAATTACGCTCGGTATACTTTTTGACGTAAATCCGGGTTAATGATTGCAAAAACAGTGAAAAATAAAAATGGTAATTCACTGTTTCAAAACTGTGGATTATCACTTTTATTTCACTGAGAAAACTCTATAATTCACTGGAAAACATAAAATAAAAGATGTTAATGACTTAACGTCAGAAGTGTGCAAATAAGTAAAAACATTCAGTTCAAAACCTGGAACTAAGCTGTCACTATTAAGTAGTAAAGTTGACACTTTTGAATAGAAAAAATAAAGAAACAATGACTCTTATGAAATAACTTTGACTCATGAGAAATGCATAATTGAGAAATGTATATAGTGTTACAGAATGGGTGAATCAAAAAGTAATGTCTGTGTGTTTTGAAATGGTGTGGCGTAACATTTACTAATTTCTGCATTTTGAATTAACGCAACATTATTGCATCATCAGTTAGTGCTTGAAATTAATTGGCATTCTTGGTAACATAATTATACTGCACAAGGAGAAAAATTCAAACTGTTGTTTTCTTGCACAAGGATACTGTTGTTCATTTACCACTCAGCATTGTAGTAAAAAGTCTTAATTACTAATCTGTGATGTAAAAACAGTATTTAATCAAATTAATCTAGGAAGTATTTAAATAACATATTTCAAGCAAAGTCTGTGTTTAAGCCAATTCTGTGATAAGTATGAAACAATGGGTATGTGTGATGTAATTTGTATTTAAGTTTTCTATTTGGATTGTTGTTATGATATAACATTGCACAAATAAATCTATCTATCTAGACCAAAGGGGTTCAGCAGGCTTTTCAATGAAAAAGTTGTGTCAAAAACTTTGACAACCTATTGACTACTACAATGCATATACATACATATACAGTCCTGTGAACTGTGTTTCTTGTGGTATACTTCCGAAATACAAAAGAGAGAAAAAGATTTACAGCTGGAAGATGGTATTCTACTGTAAATTTAAACTTTAGCAATATTTCTTATCAGATAAGTCAAAACTGACCTGGACTCTTAATAAAAAAATTGACTGGTTTTCAAATTTGTGGAATGAACCAGTCTACCGCTATAAAATTAATGTTTAGAGATATTAGATAAACCAGTCCATCCCTTTTTCTCACATTTTATGATAGGTTTGGTATTTGTAAACAAGTGGTCATTTATGTAACAGATCAAGGAGTGATAAATCTGTGAATCATGGTGACTGTCAGAAAAATTAATTATCACACAGTGTAAACATGTAAGCTACCAAATAACTGCTGGTAAATAAGATGTTATGATCATTAGCTGGCTTTGCCCCCCCTTGGCACCCCCCAAGGGCTTTGCCCCCCACAAGGGCTTTAACCTTGTCCGACAAGGAGCCTAGCCACCCCCTTGACCCCCCACACAAATGTCCTCTTTTTTCACAAAATAGAGTTCACAACCATGTTGCTTGATTTGATGAATACATTTTGGTAATAGGTGCATGCTGTTAATGCTTATGAATGGTACTGGTTTCATCATCAGGTGAAGTAGGTAGGGCTTATCAGATATAAAGGTTTTGTCTGCATTTTGAAGCAGGATTTTAGCTTCAGTATTAACACAACAAACATATGACCTTACTGCACTACCTGGCTCAAATGTCTGCCCATAAAGCTTGTGTTTGCAAGGGACATTAACCTATCTTTGCATTTAATTGGGATTTCTAATAAATATCTTTCTGTAAAATATTCTTTCCTTATTAATATAAACCAGTGCAGGTGTATATAAGAATAAGATTTTCTTGAAACTATGAAATGAAATATTTCTGTAATTTCCTGTGTTCAAGATTAGGGTCATTGCAAGTGATTAGCAGAATGATAGTATTGTTGCAAATTTATGTTACGTATGAACTGAAAAAAATATGCTGTAAAAGACGGGATGGGGGTGGGAGAATGTTTTGTACAGGTAAACTCAATACTGGTATTAGCAGTTAGACATATCTGATGAAGAGTTTTCAGTTTTTTTTTAACCAGGTTTTTGATGGAAATCCTGGTTTAACTTAATGGATTAGCGAACTGTGTCAAAGAAGTTGTTTTTGGTCAATAACTTTAGTTTAATACGATTAAGGTATTGCCATGAAACTTGGTATTTAGGTAGCTTATATGGAGATGTAGATTTTGACTGCAGGGTCAAGTTCAGGGTCATAGTTACTGAAAATAAATTACAGTTTCCACTTTAAATATGTGTGTTATATATATCTATGTAGTTTTCTTGCTTAAACTAAATGTTTTCCTTTCAAAATGATAACTCTAGAGCTGCTTATATGTTGAAAAGCCAGTTTCGTGGCATTGCCATGTATGGTTTATATTACTGTTTTATTTCAGACTCATAGTCAGTTTTCCCTAAAACTGTAATTATTTTGATTACGTTTGGCTGCTTAGTAGAAGTGTTTCAGTTCAGATGTATAGGAAGTTTTTTGTAGGTTATATTCTTTAGCTCACCTGACCACAAAGTGGTCATGGTGAGCTTTTAGGATCGTTGAATGTCTGTTGTCCGTCTGTCCTTTCGCAATTAGTTTGTTTACACTGTAGCATCTCAATTTTTGAAACAATCATTATAATGAAACTTGAACGTGATATATATGTCCACAAGACCTCGGATGAGTTCGATTGTGGACTTGATCGGATCAGTACATGGCCTCTAATTTAACAAAAAATACAGAATTTAGCAATATTTAACAGTGTTTACACTCTAGCATCTTAATTTCTTCACTAATTCTAATCAGTGTTGATGAAACTTGGCAGGGATGTTCCTTGCATGAAGCTCTACCAAAATTGTTCAAAGAATTCCGTTCCATGTAGAACTTTGCCCTGGTAACAAATAGGAAAAATGTTAAAAATCTTCTCTGAATCCACAAGGCCTAGAGCTTGGATATTTGGCATGTATAGTTTATATCTTTCAAGAAAGCTCAGATCATGTCTCCCGGGTCAAATTTGACCCTTTCTGCTATTGATGACCTTGTATAATAGCCAATGATAGCCAGGTGAGCGATATAGGGCCATCTTGGCCATCTTGGCCCTCTTGTTTATTGAAAAACATTTTGCAGAATATTTTTTGAATAAAAGTGAGAGCCCAAGTTAAAACTTCCTTTAGCCAGCACTACTATTGATATTGTTAACAGCTTTCATGGTCTACTTTTGAGTTTCTAAAGCTCCCTCATAATATAATTACTGTTTGGTATTTCGTATATTTTGTGATTGATTGGTTGGGAAATTGAGTCTGCAGACAATCTTTGAAGAACATGTATTCAGAAGAACATCTTGATTTTTAATCAGCACTCAAATTGCATTTGTTCTAAGTACACTGCAGGAGCTTTGTCTGTCCTGACTCATTTATTTGTAGCATTTTCAGGAGTGGTAAAAAGAACATGTTGAATAATGTCATAAAGTCAAGTTGAGAAATCCTTGCTGAAAGTTTATTTGAAGGATGCTAATACCTAATTTATTTTCAGTTTCAAATTGCTTAAGTGTACCAGTAAGAAAGTAATTTAAAACAGAAAATATTGCTTGTGCCTATTTTATATGACTGTCCATTGACAGGACTTATTATTGGAACACCTGCAGAGGCAGGCATCAAGCGACTTTCAGAAACATTGTCCTTTGAAAGTCGAACAGTTTTCATCTGATCTTCACTAAACTTAGTCAAAAAGTTTGATATCCAGTTAAATCACCCCAGTCACTCCTGAGTTATTGCCCTTTAATTGGAAAAATTGGCCAAATTTAGACATGTCTGATCTTTAACTGAAGCAATTTTTAACTAATCTTCACTAAACTTGCTGTGAATGTTTATTGACCTAATATCTTGGCCAAGTTTGATAACCAGCCAAATCTCCTCCGTCACTGTGGAGTTATTGCCCTTTAATTGGTAAAATTTGACAAATTTAGACTTGACTGGTCTTTAACTGTAACAATTCCTTCACCAATCTTCTCCGAACTTGCTGTGAATGTTTATTTAGCTAATATCTTGGCCAAGTTGGATCACTATTTAATTGGTAAATTTTGACCTCTGATGGGTGTATTTTTGACAGTTTTGTAAAAGTTTGTTGATGTTGTATTAAAGGACGCATATTGGACACTTGATATATGAAGTGTAGCATTATCAAGTGACCTCTATGAAAATTGTTCAAGTCAGTAACCCCTGGTCAAAATTGATCCTTTCTGGAATGCGATTGTTGACCATGCATTATAGCCAATGGTGGCCAATGATATATAGGTCCCTCTGTTCCCTCGTGTTAATCCTTATCACAGTTTATTTAGGCAGGTTTGATTTTCTGTTCTTTTCCACAATTTTCCATTAGGTAGGACCAAATAATTTCTTTTCCACAATTTTCTATTAGGTAGGACCAAATAATTTCTTTTCCACAATTTTCTATTAGTTAGGACCAAATAATTTCTTTTCAACAATTTTCCACTAGTTAGGACCAAATAATTTCTTTTCCTCAATTTTCCACTAGGTAGGACCAAATAATTTCTTTTCAACAATTTTCAACTAGGTAGGACCAAATAATTTCTTTTCCACTAGGTAGGACCAATTTTCTGTTCTTTTCCACAATTTTCCGCTAGTTAGGACAAAATAATTTCTTTCCACAATTTTCCACTAGGTAGGACCAAATAATTTCTTTTCCACAATTTTCCATTAGGTAGGACCAAATAATTTCTTTTCCACAATTTTCCATTAGGTAGGACCAGTTTTCAGTTCTTTTTTACTGTTTTCTGTTAGGCAGATGAATTGTGTTTCATTCACTAAGTTGTCAGCCATAATTCCAAATTGATATTGAAGCTGTTCCATTGATTTCTTTGTTTGGTTACCTGTAATTGATTTTAAATTCTTTTGCTATGTCTGCATGTGTTCAGTTTAGCGATTTATCAGTGTCAGAATGCCTAAGAAGCTTGGCTTTTACATTTAATCTTAGAGCAACAGTAAATATTTTTGAAAGTAGTTTAAGGTTCTTTGTCTATTTCTTTTCAGCCACTTAATTAGTATACAATGTATATTCTTGGTAATAGTTTCATCTGAGTATATTTTTTTATTGGCGCATTTTCTGTCAGCACGCAGACTGCTGAAGAAAATATATGATATTGCTTAAATTGATTTTAAAAAAGAATGTTTTACATACTTTGAATCTTGAAAGATTGTTTTCGGCATTACCTGAAAATTAAAGCATGCGAGTAGGAATTATTATGCTTCTCTCAGCTGTGGTATCATTATCATGCAAGGCCTAAATAGGCAAGCATAACATGTTGTGATGGAAGGGTCAAGGGTCTTGTTGATGCTGCATGTCACTATAGTCCATTGCTTTATGAGTTAGATAGGAATTTTGCATCCAGGTTGGGTGCTTGATATGTTAGTTTCGAGCCCAACTGTTTATGTACCTAATTATGTTTCTGGTTTTGGCAGTTTTATCTGTCTGTCAGTCAAATATTTTGTGTTTCGCTGCTATCTCCAGAAGTATTTGATTTACAAATGTGAAAGTTTACAGAATTCATTTTGTTTTACAGCATGTTGAAGATGTGCACCAGGAATTATTTATGCAGATTTGTCAAGTATTGGCATAAGTGGTTACTGAGATATGTGCATGATAGTACCTAGCAGGCAAAACTTTAACCAAATATTCAAAGTCAAACAAGACCCACAACCCTATGTCAAAGGTCAAGTCACACTTAGAGTTTAAAAGTAATGGAATCCTGTATGCATGCATATGTTTGTGTCCTGACTGTAACTTTGTCATGCATTGATTGATTTTGAAATAACTGGACGAAAAGTTCAGCACATCAAGACGATATCGTGCAAGAACCACCTCAAAGGTCAAGGTCACACTTACAGTTTAAAAGTAATGGAATACTATATGCATGGTAACTCTGTCATGTATGGTAGGATTTTAAAATTACATGGCACAATTGTTGAGAACATGGAGAGGGCACATACTGTGAGACACCTCTTTCGGGGAGAGCTTTTGTTTTTTATATATTCATCTTACATTGCATTTATGGATTTGTTTTTGTTTGTCACAAATTTTGTGACGCACATAATCTCGAAAAGTAGATCTATTTGAGTTCGATCCATGAAAGTTTAGACGAATGTTTATCAGCATGTTGAGTTGTGCACCTCAGGTTTGTTTTTATCCGTCCGTCTGTATGTCCTTCCTAAATCTTGTCTTGCACTTTCTCCTAAAGTTGTCGTAAATTCTACTTTTCCAACTCACAATATTAACATGCTGTGGTATGGGGGCAGACATATCTTTTTGTCTTAAAAACATCTTGTCAATTGATCATATTTTCTGTAATTGGAAGAAACTTCTTGGCCTGTCTTTTAAGTACAAATGTTTGTAAGTCACTTAGTAATGGGAAGTTGTCTTGCTGGCTTAAGGCAGATTTTGACATCTCACACAATTCAAAATGATCCCAGATAATTCGTCTTCAAAGTCCTTGCTTGTTCATTATTGGTCTGGTACTCTAAAATGAAATAAGAAATGAACAAAACTTAATTCTTGACGTTAATTTATCTTAATTCTTGTTATATCAGATGACAGCTTTGTGTTTATTTTCAGTATCAGTTGTTTCAATTATTTGCTTTAGTTAATTTGCAGTAGCAGGTTCTTTGCTACAGTATTAATATTGAAGGTTTATGTGATGTTGACATTTCGAAGGCTGTACAAATTGACCTGTTGTTAAAGAAAATCGTGTCGAAGAACAATAAGTGAGATTTTGCTAAAAAGCTAGATACGGCCTTTTCTCGGTCTAAAATGGTTTAGAAGTTTTTGGCATTGCTACAGCAGATTTATTCTACGCTTTAAATTATATTTAACTATATGTACGTATGACAGGTTAGTTTGTGCGGCCTACAAGAGTTTGTTTACGCTGCAATAACATTTTATTTTGAAGGAGGAAGCTTTAGAAACTGCCCTCACAGAATATGGTCTTACATGATAATGGTACACTGGCTTAGGGTGCTGACTTTGGGATATTTTAATTTTAGTGGGTACCATTTTTATTTTTAAATGGTTCATTTAACCTAAGTGGGCAGAAGTGAATTTATATGTTGTAAGAATATTTTGATCACCAAATGTAATTTATCACAGATGAGCAGTTTTTCTGTTGTCACCTGTTGTCTATGACAAAGCGCATCTTTAGTTGCTTGATAGCTTTATTAGAAGGTTTTGGCTTATTCTACTGATATTTCTTCAGTAATTGGAATACATTTTAAACATTTAATGTAGGAATGAAAACTAGGTCACAATTGGTAGAAAAAATTGTCTGTTATGTGAAAATAAAGTTACAATCAAGCATCCTTAAATTCAAGTTTTAGCGAAAAAGCTACTCTATTTACATGTATACCTTTTTGGGCAGGTATTATTTGAGTCAAGTTTCATCTTGGCTAAATCTTTTTGAACTTAATGGGCAGTGTTTAAGTCCCATGTTACTGATACTGAAATGAAGTTTCTATTAGCGATCAAAGTCGTTTAAATAACCCCAACTTATAGTATAAAGGTCAGGAATCGAACAGACTTTTAAAGATGTGTACTGACTTGGTTCTTTTTAGAATGAATTTATCCTTCTACTTTAAATGTGTAATCAGCATACAGGTTAGTTCTGCCCACTCAGGGAGAATTGACATTTTTGTTTTTCTCTTCCTGAGATGCAATCAAAAGTGGACTTACTTCCTTCTCACAACTGTTCATTTTGTTTAAAATGCATATTTTTGCATGTTTTTCAGTAAATGTTTGTTTATTAAATTAATAAACATTGTCTAGATTATCTAGTCAGAGACCCATGATCACTTCGTTTGTTGCTTTTTCATAGCATTTTTATTACCAGAAAAGATGTTTAACCGACAAAATTTACTGTACATTGTTAAATTCTTTTTCCATAGAGATGGCTTTTAAAGTGAAAGTACATATTACAGAGATAGCATATAAGAAATGTTTGCTGACAAGAACTTTTCCTGAAGAAATAGAAAAGCATTATGTCATGCTTGTTTTAGAGTAAATGAATATAATTCTGTAATTTATTAGTAAATTCAAAATGGTCATGAGGTATTGAATTTGAGCAATTTGACTGTTAGGTGTAAATAAGTCCATATACGTACGTCTTAATAAAAGTTTTGATTGCAGCTTCGGCAATTTTCAAATCCAGGTGTATGGGTAGATGATATAGTTAAATGTCTGTAACACATATTTCCTCTTAGATTACTGTCAGAGATTTGTGCATGGTTGTGTTTCATGTAGATTAGGGTTTTCAATCTTCAGCAGCAATTACTCCATTACAACCAGTGTAGATCATGATCACCTTGTATAGTCAGATCAGTTTTTGTACACAGTTACTATAGTAACCAAGCTCAACCAAATGTGTGGGGATATATATATATACATGTATACTGTTGAAGGGAGTCACTTTGTCACATCCTGTCCCGTCCGATTGTGTCACATAATTTACATCTTCTATACTTAAAGAAGGAGTGAGTTGTAGTAACCAAACTTCTCATATGGGAAGGAATGGGTAAAATGCATTTAAATAACTCAGGGGTCAAGAACAGTATCACTGACAGGGGTCATTGGTTTTCTGTTTTCACTCCATTTCTTGTAAATTTCTCGCACGAAATCCGTGGATCTTGGATCAGATGATTCTCTTATTGAGATGTTGGATGCCAGCACAGGTACAGGATTACACTTCAAGGTCTAATTTCATGAGACTATAACTTTATATGCAGCATAACATTTTAACTTTATACACATGTACATAATCATTGATCCATTTACAGTCGGGACTTGATAAACAAATCATGCCCTTTTATACACTAATAGACATTGTTCATCCAGTCAAAGTGCATTCAAAGTTTTATGAGCGTGTGAATCAATGTAAGTGACAGCTCTAGTTTATACTGAGCCAGCAGATACATAATAAATTAAGTAGTAGCTTCCAGAATTAAAAGAGATGAAGTGGAAAAAATCAGGGTAAAAGAAGTCCCTAAATCCACAATCACATGGGCAAGTTTATATTGTGCTTAAGAAGTTGGTAAAATTCCCACAGTTCCCCTGCAAGTCTTCCAGTATATGTATTAATTACCAATAGTATTATTAAATCTCATAGTTTTATTTTCAGCATGATTTGTTTAGACGTCAGATATACGATGGCTTATAAATGATGGTAAAAATATACCAATCAGAATGTTGAAAAAAATATTGCAATAATTTTCAGAAATATTTCCAAGCATGACACCCCTACCTCCTTAACACGACTTTGAGATTTTATGAGATATTTTTCTTTCGATATCTGAGTCCTACCCAGAGTTAGAGGTACACTTTTACAAGAAGTTGTATCTAAGCACAAAATTTTGCTTTCAGTTTCGTTGTGAGTTTGGTTTAGTGTAAATCAACTACGTGTAAATTGTATGCCTTTTGTAATCGTCATAGTTTAGGGAGTCCGGGACTCGCCCTATCCTGTGGAGTCTGGGAATCACGCTATCCTGTGGACTCGTCCTGTGGAGTCCAAGTAATCTAAGTCTGAGATACTTGACATCTACTTCATGCCTTGCTGCTTTAAAATCTAGTACCGATACATCATTCTGAAATCAGTTATTAAAAACTATACAGTGGTACATGTATTTAATGGAGGAATTTATCTAAAAGTAATGACGTAGAATAGAACAGCATTTCATACTTACGATACAAGATAATGTCATAAGAGACTTTCTAATGGCCATGTAGACAACATTTCAGATATTTTGACATGAAAAACAATGAGTGAATTGTTTAAGCATTCTATCCCAAGATGAACATATTAAAATGAAACAACGACATTTCCATGTTTAGGCACTTAATGTTTCTCAGCTTGTGTGTTGGAAACGTAAACTGGACATAATGTACATGTATTATCTGTCAGTGCGTCTTGATCATTATTAATATACATGTATACCCATATACAGCATTATCCTAATCCTGTGTTCTGCATGTTTCTTGAAGAAGTAGTTGATTGCAAATTCCTTAGTGCACATGGACCGAAACATACCAAATGTTCTGATACTGTGAAAACAACTAAAAGGATTTGAAATAAATTTGTTACGTAAATCTTGTTACAAATTTTTGCATATATAGTAAAGTTTTTTAAAATTTGAATTGGTTGGATGTGTCAAGTTTTTAAAAGAAAAACGCATCATTGTTGACTAGTATACTGTGAAATTTTAGCTACGTATTGGTATGTTTCATGGTTGATTTTACAAGCTATTGGACAGGGATGTACTAATATACAGATTGACATTGCCATGCCTTGTATTTACAGGAAGAAACACCACAAGGGTTTTTTGAGGACCACGGTCTTGGCTGAGGATTGTGCATGTTGGATTGTTACCCCACCCACACTACTAACACTGACTTGCAAAACAAACAGCTTTACCCGTAGAAACTGTGGCGGAACATTTATAACTCATAAACAGAAACACAAAGAACTTTATTGCCTGGTGTTATTTATTAAGTTAAAAAAGTGGGGGGGAAACAGTAAATACTAATTGGTCTTTAAAACTGTGCTTGTGTATTGTTGTTATACAAAATGAACTAAATGTGGAACTAAAATATGTCGGTAATTTATATCAAGTGACCTGTCATTATTGATCATAGCAAATTAACTGTCTTGATAAATACTGTTAGCCCGTTAGAGTAAGGTTAAGTTTGATTCTTTTTAAAGGGACGTTAACTTTGTCTTCATGTAAATTGTTTGTGTTGTTTTCGCTTAAACAGACAAAATAGGACATGGACAGCATCGTATAGCATTGTTTTTTTATCTTTTGAATGTGCTTCTCTAAAAACCTATGACATATTACTTTTTGGGGAACATTTGAAATATACTTTTAATTTTTTTCTGTAAAACTGACAAAATTAGTATAATTGTAAAATGTAAGAGCTTTCTTATAATGATATTGCTCTATATATTGTGCTGATGAAATAAAATTGAAAAGAAACCATTTATAATTTTAGTTTTATGAACTAGTTGATTCTTACGGAATTCAAAATGTACAGGTATTTAGAACACAGATACAAAAAGCATTGAATTAAGAAAAGTTATCAAATAAGATTGAGTTCTAACGTATTTTACCAGCTGATAAATCACAATTGATATCAATTTAAGGTTGAACAACATTGAACTGAAGAATATATAAAGTGACAAAATTTATCAAAAACGTAACTGTGTATATTAATCATATTCTCCCATTTGTAATTAATTTTCCTGTTTTAAATTATGCATTACAATGTTGACTTTTCCAAAAGAGATGACAAGTTTTATGGTGAACACAATTCTTTCACGTATTATACAGTTACATAATGCCACCGTACATGCATGGCTATCTTTATAGACTGATTAAGGATTTTACTGATTTGGTTATGCAATTAGGATTCAAAATATTGCTTGATCATCTTAAAGACCAAAGGGCATACAAATAAATTGAAAATATTCTTAATCTGCAACAACTGCATGTAGAGGAGAGTTTATGTTCAGAACAAAGGGTTATACTATCCCTAACTGCTTATTCTGTTTTCCTGAACTGCTGAATATTTTCTTCGAAAATGTGTTAAATAATGATGCATTATTTTAGGAAATGATGCTGTTTTTGGTGTTTCATAGAAACATTTACTAGTATATTAAACTTGTAAGAATAAGGCATCCTTTATAATGTGATTTGAATATCAGCTATCAGCTAGTAAAATATACTAACACTTTGGAAGGTTCAGTGTTTCGAGGATTCATCCCTTTGAATTGATGCTCTGTTTTGGGTATTTAAATTTCAAAGGAGGATTTCCAGGTGACAACATGCTTTATATCCGAAAGATTTAAACAATACAAGAAAAAAAACCCTGATCAATCTGTCAAACTGGACCACATCATTAGTTCCAAAAGGTCTAGCAGTATTTTTCCATACAATATCAGTGCATGGCAACAGTAAGAAAGTAAAAACTCTCCCTAAAATTGTTGAAAACGATGCTAAAGTTCAAAGGAACGTGTTTCAACAGCTAAACAGGTATGCTATATTGACTTCTATTTCTCCAATCTTATTTAAAGACGATCGCTACAGTTTCATCATTTTTTTCAAGCCATGAGAATTTTATGAAATTTTGTTTGTTGTTAGGGTAATACATGCTAAGTCAGAATATAAAATAAAAAAGGTAGGTCACCAGCCTTATTTAGAAGTAATGGACACTTTTTGAAGTATACCCCTGAAAGCAGTGAAAATGACCACTATCTCATGTTTATCAATAATAACACTCTAAATGTGGCAACTCACCATTGTTTTTTATTTAAAATGTGAAGCAATTGATCCTATTTCATGAAACTACATGAATTGAGTTTTCAAAATGTATTTAAACTGAAAAAATCCATAAAGAGAAACTAGCGTCTGTAAAAAAATATGTAAAATTTGTAGTCATTTGTCAAAGTTTTTTTTCTTAATGTTCAAGCAATGAGAATTTCTTAATTTTTCGCAGAAGAATTGTTCAAACATCACTTTATTGAAAACTAACTTAACAAGAGCTGTCACATGACAGCACGCTCGACTATTCGAAAGGTTGTTGGTAAAATGGGTTTTTTGTCAAAGAACAGGAGTATAGTGTAATTGTCGTAAATTAAGGTCAAAGATATGAAACTTGTTCAAAGACCTTAAGTTTGTAAAGTACATTACATTCAAAGCCTTACTCTGTAAGCCAACTGGAGGGAGGAGGGGATATTTCAAAGAAAACATAACCTTGTAAATTTAATCATGAATACTTTGTAACTTTTAGAAATTGAAATGTATGGGGGGCGAATAAAAAGCATGACCGCGCATGGCTGCATAATTATTCTATGATATTCAAAAGAAAGCCATTTCGAGTATTTCCATGTTAGTCTGGTATAAAACGTGACAAAATTCTAAGTTAAAAGGGGCATAAATGTCAAAAATCAAAAACATTGGTGAAGATGTTGACAGTAAACATACATTTTAAGTCCATAAAAAAAATCAAAGTTAAAAAGGGCATAAATCTGTCAAAAATCAAAACAGAGTTATGGGGATTGTTTCCTCAGATGTAGATGTTGATGGTAGACACATACTTTGAGTTTCAAGTCAATACCTTTAATAGTATTCAAAACATTTGACTTTATAAAAATTTTTACCAAATATTCTAAGTTAAAAAGGGGCATAAATCTGTCAAAAATCAAAACAGAGTTATGGGGATTGTTTCCTCAGGTGTAGATGTTGATGGTAAACATATAGTTTGAGTTTCAAGTCAATACCTTTGATAGTATTCAGGATATTTGACTTTATTAAAAACTTTAACAAAAAATTCTAAGTTAAAAAGGGGCATAAATCTGTCAAAAATCAAAACAGAGTTATGAGGATTGTTTCCCCAGGTGTAGATGTTGATGGTAAAGATATATTTTGAGTTTCAAGTCAATACCTTTGATCATATGCAAGATATTTGAATTTATAAAAAACTTTAACCAAAAATTCTAAGTTAAAAAGGGGCATAAATCTGTCAAAAATCAAAACAGAGTTATGGAGATTGTTTCCTCAGGTGTAGAGTTGATGGTAAAGATATATTTTGAGTTTCAAGTCAATACCTTTGATAGTATTCAAGATATTTGACTTTATTAAAAACTTTAACCAACGCAGGGGGAGGGGCCGGGGGGGGGGGCGCCGGGGGGGGGGGGGGGGGGGGGGGGGGGGGGGGGGGGGGAGGGTGCTAATGGTCTCCTTATTCTTCGAATAGTCGAGCTAAAAATGATAGGTCACCAGCCTTTTTATTGAGAAAAATGAGCTTTGGTCTCTGGTGGGAGGGTGGTGCTGAAGGGGAGGCCATGCGTCTATTGCCACTGACGTAATAAAGAAAGCTAAATGAAACTTTAAGTGGACAAATTGTGCATAGTAAAACACTTGCAAATAATATGTAACAAAAAATTATCCTTCTGAAAGTATTTAACACAGTTTAAAAATCAACCTTTGCTAAACACTGACTTTTTGGGTGCTTTTAAAGGGAAGTAATAAATTTTCTTGATATTCTGATTTTTTTGCTATAATTATAAGTTTTAAGTATGTTATAGTGATATAACTGCTCAAAATAATGTAAGTTTTTTTATTAAAAAGTAATTGTTTGTGACATTAAATTAAATGACTTTAAAATATGAAAGTATTTGATATATAGCCAAAAAATAAACTGCCTAAAATAAAATTTGCTTCAAATCAGATCAAAACCGCGATCGTCTTTAAAGTCTCGGGGTACTGTTGTGGTCATGAATGACATGAATAAGCAATAGATTTACTGTATAATCACAAAAAGTTCATATTTAGAAATTTTGAATTATGCTAAAACATTTGTTCGTATATCTGTAACAGAAATTTGCAAAAAATAATGAGCTGCTAAGTATCTTTTAAAATTTGTGATGTTGTTGGTTACTGCTTTTCTGAGGTCGTTTTCAGCATTTGAATAAAAGTAATGACTCAAATAAATATAATTGTGTAAAGAACTCTTATACTGAGATTGACTTTTCATAAAACAAACTCTTCAACAATTTTAATGCCCCAATCATTTGTGGGTATTCAAATAATGTCTGAATTGCAAACACTTTGAAATTCCAATATTAGCATATAGTGTAGCAGTGCTGTAAAACCAGCATTTTCAATCAATTTTTGCAAATTCCTACCTAGATTTTTACTTCTATTGTTGATTCTAGCATTTAAAAGTTTTATATTTATTGAATAAGTATGTCATTTTTGAAAAATTTAATTTTCACGGCAACTGAGAGCAGCTTTAAAGTCGGGCCAGACTGCACCAAATAGTAGGATTTTGCTAAATTATCCATATTACTGTTGAAGTCTGAGACGTATTTGTAATTTTCCCCAATGCTTGAATGTTTTAATTCACTTTCGTACCTTAAAGGGGAATTTGGCCATGTAATAGATTTGTTCGAAACTTTAACATCTGATCATTTACACTTATTTAGTTCATAGCACTTAATTCAAGTAAGATTTTCACTGGAGGTATTTTAAAATTTGATTTCCTATCCTGGTTGCCCAACCAAGATAGAGTTATTCTATCATAGAAAATTGAACACATACTTTGCCTGCAAAAGATATAAATATAAGACCTAAATATATATTGTGAAAATTTGCATTAGAATTACTATTTAGATGGAATCTTAGAAATCAAGTTTGAAAAGATATTAACCCCCTTTACCTGTCTTGGTGCACCCAAGATAGGTTGAAAAAATCAATCAGAAGCTACACTAGGTTTAAAACTTTCATTTGATTCAGAAGTTAAGATATTTGTAAATCATCCAACAAAGTAAAAGTAGAAATTATTGAAATAAAAAAAGAAAACTCAACGTTAAAACTTTCATATTAAAGGGGAAAACAAAATTTCATAAAAGAAAAAGTAAATTCTGATAGGGACTAACTCAAGTAAGGGCTTTTGTTCATTAAATTAACTCAACAGAAAAACAAAAAGAAAAATGCATAAAATGTTGCTTAAAAGTAATTGACCACCTTTAATGAGAAAGAACTGCTTTATGCTTCAGAGATTTTTTCTCGACAATAATTTTGTCAATTTAACCAAGGTCTGTCACATTGTATTTTGACTTTATATAAATGTTTACCTCTTGTAGCTATGATGTAACGCTGTGTAATCCAATGTAAGCCTTCTGCTTAACAGTTCCTAAAATACTGTCTTAATTAAAAATATAACACCTGCTAAAACATCGCTATATTTGTCACGTCCACCTCTGTATATATTTTTATTAATTTAATCAATTTGGAATGCAGTGAATAGCAAATAAGTGTAAGCAATTTGATGCAATAAAGAGTACTGTATGATTGTGATATGATGTTACATTTGTGTGTGTTTTCTACTTTATAGGAGTCTGAAGAACCAAAGAGTTTCCTGGAGGAGTTAGGGATTACAACTGGAAGCTAGTGATGTGTTACAAATATGGACCAATCACCTTTATTCTTTGTGCTGCAAATTTATTCCACCATGATTAGTTTCTGTTATACTGTAAACTGGGTAGTTTTCGCATAGCGAAAATTTAATATTTTATTTTTGAGTAGACAGACTTATTCATGAATTTTATATTTGCTGTTCAAGGTGAATTCTGTCATAGTAAATTTATGTAAAATTATTAAGCTAGATTTTTAAATTAGCTTAGTGGGAAAATCTCACAAAAAAAGCGAAATATTAAATAATCTGGAAACTTGCCTAGTTTACAGTAAAGTCATTGAAATGTTTTCATACACACATTTAGTGGCTCTATAAGTATATGGCACGACATACTTCGAGTTTGATTGTGTTTATTTTAAAGAAGGAAATTTGAATACTGTGTTGATTGTTCTTTTTAAGGCAACATTCGAAATAGTTCTGTCACTGCTAAAAGAATTTACAAAATACTGATCAGGAAAATTGAAGGTTTACAAGTTTATGTATGATGTAACTTCAATGTTTAGACAGTGCATAAAATTTGTTTCAATCAAATTACAAGACTATACATATATAATTATGCATTTTGTTATAATCAGAGTTTTATTTAAATTTGGGATTATTGAAAGTTTTACTGTGATACAGTTATTTTTGTATGATCATTGAAAGTTATCATGTCGTGGAGGTGGGGGCGCGCGGGGGGGCCCCCCCGGGGGGGGGGGGGGGGGGGGGGGGGGCCCCCCCCCTTTTTCCCCCGCGGGGGGGGATTTCCCCACCCTTTCCCACGTGTGTTGCAAGCCTGGTTGTACATATTGTTGTCTTATGCTATTGCTCCTATGCCAGTCTTTGTATTTCAACCAGACTACTAGTGAGTGATCACTACAATGTGTTCATATGCATATCAATAGCATGTTCTTGTTCAATAACTTTTATTGGAGTTATTGCCCTTTATTTCTCAAATGTCATGATTGCTAGGCTATTTCTTCTATATGGCTAGATGCATTTTAAATGAATTTAATCAAACAATACAGGAGTTATTTGCATATCATCAGTCTGTTCTGATTCATTGATTTTTAGTGGAGTTGTTGCCCTTGATTTGTCACAATATTTCTTGAACTTCATAATTTCCACATTTTACTAAGCTAGTCAGAAATCAAGCAATAATGTGCAGTATTTAGCAGTTATATCTCACCTGTGCACCTAGTTCTTTCCGTGAGTTTTAAAGACTGTTTAATATCTGCCATCTTTCTATTGTTCACATTTTGCTTCAAACAAAATTTCATCACAAATGATTTGGCAAAACCAAACCGAAACTCGGGTTGCCTAGATAACTGAAATGAACTGGTTGTACAAAAAGTTCTATTTAAAAACAATTGGGACAATCTGCTAAGACATGATGTATGAGCAGTGTTGTGTGGTATCCCTTCTGTAAATCTGCCATGGATTGCCATCAATTTAGACAGTGGAAAACGGTGGAGTATTGAAACAAGCAAATTTTGTTGGAAAACGGTGTAAAACAATGAAAAAACAGCAAGGCAATGAGAAGGTCTATCAATTTTCACTATTTTCCACTGTTTTTCACCAAGTGCCACTATCGGTGGAGTATTGAAACACTTTCCATCGAATGTCACTGTTATTTTGCCACGTTTGCCACGTTTTCCATCAATAGCTTGAGTGAAAATCAGTGGCAGAAATGCCATTGTTTTCCACCAAGTGCCACCATCGGTGGAGTATTGAAACACTTTCCATCGAATGCCACTGCAATTTTGCCGCTGTTTGCCACTGTTTTCCATCTATAATCTCAGTGAAAATCGTTGGAAAAAAGCCACTGTTTTCCACCAAGTGCCACCATCGGTGGAGTATTGAAACACTTTCCATCGAATGCCACTGATTTTGCCACTGTTTTCCATCAATAACCTCAGAGAAAATTGTTGGCAAAAATGCCACTGTTTTCCACCAAGTGCCACTATCGGTGGAGTATTGAAACATTTTCCATCGATTTTAATAGCAAATTTGCCACCTAAAACCTGGGAAATTGGTGGAAAATTTACCGTCGATTTCCACCAAATGCCACCATCTTCATGCTCTTTGAATTCTGTAATTTTTACTAAAATTAAAAAAAAAAAAATCAAAATGAATTGAAATTTATTGAGAAACAAAGAAAAGTTATGAAACCTTTTACAAAATTTACATAAACTGCAAGCAATGTCTTTGTAAAGTCTCAATTTTTGTGTCTTATTATGTTTCTGACACTGTGTGCACGGTTCCTGACCATTGTTCCTTTACACAATCTGTGGTTTTCTTTCCCCAGCTGAACACAACATGTTCTGAAAAATAATTAAAAACTTGTTTCTACAAAGCAAATGCATACGCAAACAAACAAGTAATTGGTATCTATTCTTGTGGCTTTGTGAAAGTTCAACTTTAATTTAAATTTGCAGGCCCTTATCATTTATAACAAGACGTTGTAATTTGTTGTATCATTAGCACTTATATTGGGATACAGTAAGTCAGTAACAAATATTCAGAATGACTGTAGATATCAATTAAACATCTAAGAATCCAGTTCACACTGTCGAGGCCTGTATTGTGTTAGGTAACACAGTGAAATGAGGCAACTATTTTGTAACTAATGAAAAATTGTAGTTATCAATGTTTACACTCAAAATAAAGGTGATGTACATACCTCTTAAGTTAATACTACAAGCCTGTCTTGATCCAAGACTGGTTTGCTTTCATCTCCAGATTTTGGCCTACCAGTATTCTAGCCATTCCTGCATGGTGAAAATTAACCTGGTCTGAAGAAAACCATACATAAGGTTAAGAGAATTCCACCTGGGAGTGAAAATGTCATCAAGTTTACTTGCAATTAAAAAGTTTCATATTATTTTAAAAGATTCTGGGTTTTGTTTATTATCCAAGTTACCAAAAAAATGTCTATGCATTTATTTAAATTGCAATATTACAATGTATTATATTATATCTCTATCATGTCTATTATGGTTTCATTTAATGAAAACATTTTACTTAAAAAGCTTCAATAATTGCTACTCTAGAAAATATACATTATACATGAATCAAATATTCAAAATGTATACCTCTGCTGCACAGCCACTCCTGTTTGCATAAGCTGATTTTTCAAATCCTCAGTTCACACAAGTGATTTAAACCATCATTTTATATTTAGATTAATAATTATTTTTATACAAATGATACTGTCCTGTTCAGCACAAAAGTTCACAAAAGTATTTCTTCCACATGTAAATATTTCTTACAAACACTTGTTCAAACACTCTCTAACATTCAAATCAACAAATCAAAATCACCGCTTCCTGTAGAGATCTGGCTGATAAATCCTGCTTCCTGTAAATTGATACTGAGGTTCCAGGTGGTGATTGTAAAGAATGATGTTGAGTGTTATCTTTGCATGCTATCTATTTTTATGATCAAGTTCCCTGAATGACCCCACAGAGATTAATTACCTTGCCTCCGAATATAAAGGTCAGTTACAGTACTCAGTTGATAATAAAACAAATGGAAAAAAGAATTGACTTATAGACACATAATTATGTGTTCATGCTTTCCTCTCCATTATAGTTTAAAAGTAAGTTTTTTTAAACAACAGGTAAATTCATGAAATTTGAACAATAGGCATAATTTTAAACAACTGCATGTACATGCACATTTAGACTCTCAAACTAAGTATGAAAATCCCTACTAAATATAGCACAAAATACTTCGGGTTAAGACCACTCTCTGGGAAGAAGCTCAAGTGATATCTGTTGATAGGGGGTCTTTATTCACAGGATATAAGACAGTGTCCACATTATATTGAATAGTGCATGATTTCCCCAACTGATCTTTAATTGCAGGGTGGTCTTTGTTTGGAGGTGGTCTTTAACACAGGTTTAAATGTACAACTAAGTCCACAACAAATTGAAATTCCAAAATATGATAAACAGAACAGGAAAAATTATAGATTTAATTTGATTGCAGTCTCATATTTAAAAATTTAACTATGAAAAAATCAAATTGAATAGTTTTGTACCATATCTTATTCGGACATATATCTTAGTGCATTGTATATGCACTGACCGTTATTTCTGATTGTTATGTAATATTTGGCTTAAAAGAAAGAAACTCATCAAAACTGCTTTGTGTCTGAAATGTCTAGGTCAAAATGTAGTCAAAGTGTTTTCCATCGTTTGCCACTCTGCAAAATTTCTAAGTCCAGCAATTTAGCTTATAATTTGTACTGCATTAGAAAAAGTCTAAGTGTTTTCCACCGTTTGCCACTCTGCAAAATTTCTAAGTCCAGAGATTTAGCTTATAATTTGTACTGCAGTCTGTAGTTTACACCGTTTTCCACCCCTTAAAAAAACTAAGTCCAAATTTACATCGATTGCCACTACTATTCCATGGCAGATGGTGGCATTTTTACACCAATCAATGGAAAACGGTGGCAATTTAGAAAATGCCACCATTTTCCATGTCTTTCCATCCATTTTCATCATTTTTTTCACCAAATGCCACGGATTTCCATGAAAATCAGTGGAAAATGATGGCAATCCATGGCAGATTTACAGAAGGGACACTGCTGAAAGTTTTTTCCTTGGCCCTTGGATCAAAATAGGCCCAGTGGTAGGAAGTCTCTGGTCTTGTTGGAATTCCCTAGGAAACACAAATTATTCTTTTTCCAAAACTGCAAGCACTTTAGTTTAGATGTTTTATTTGTGGCATTGCCATAGAGTGCACTAGCAGAGGGACAAGAGTCATCATTGGTCATCCCTCCTGAACAAATGTATGAAGTTGGTGTATAGATATTCTTGTCCAAAATTACACTGTCCAATACATAGACAGTTGGTTTGCTCATTACTATATATAGCAGGATCTGATTCTTACTAAAATCATCATGGTCACTATGTGTGTGGCTTCTTGTATTTAGAATTGTAAATAGTGGACACTTATCCAAGACCAACAGCCCAATTTTATAATAATTCCATAGAATTCCTGGTTTTCAAGCCATGTTGATTTATCAGGTAAACATTTATGAATATAATGTTATTTGTTCTTAACCTCTTGTTGTATCTTGTGTACCTGGGTGAAAATAAGAGATGTTCTGTTCTTTTCTGTTCTGTTCTGTTAAACTAGTATAGGATTACATTTCAAAATTGTTAATGGCTTCATGTATATCAGCCAAGGCTACCACAATTTTGCCAACATTTTTGTTGTGAAATTTCTAATGTAAGCTTAAGGATTTGCTTGGAAAAAGTTACTCTCTTGTAACCTAACAGTCAGATGTGTTGGTATATTTCACGTGTTTTTAGCTCACCTGGCACAAAGTGCCAGAGTGAGCTATTAGGATCGCTTTCCGTCCGAGGGTCCGTTGTACGTCCGTCCGTCCACCATTTCCTTCAAACGACATCTCCTCTGAAACCACTGGGCCAATGTTGATGAAACTTTGCAGGGATGTTCCATGCATGAAGCTTTATCAAAGTTGTTCAAAGAATTCCATTCCATGCAGAACTCTGGTTGCTACAAATAGGAAAAACTTTAAAATTCTTCTTCTCTGAAACCACAAGGCCTAGAGCTTAGATATTTAGCATGTAGCATTGTCTAGTGGACCTCTACCAAGATTGTTCAAATTATGACCCCTGGGTCAAAATTGACCCCGCACGGGTGGTCACTTAGTTTTGCATAGGCTTATATAGGAAAAACTTAAAAAATCTTCTTCTCTGAAACCACAAGGCCTAGAGCTTAGATATTTGGCACGTAGCATTGTCTAGTAGACCTATACCAAGATTTTTCAAATTACCTCTATGGATTATGTTAGAATCATGACCCCTTTTATTAAAGCAAATAGTAGTCAGGTGAGCGATATAGGGCCATCATGGCCCTCTTGTTTGAATCTCGGAATAAATATTTTTGTGCTTTGATACTAGCCATTTCTCTAATGTTTTTCTAGCTCACCTGAGACAGAGTGCCAGGATGAGCTATTAGGATTGTCCGTTAGTCCATCCACCATTTCCTTCAAATGACCTTTCCTTTGAAACCACAATCCAGTGTTGATGAAACTTGGCAGGGATGTTCCTTGCCTGAACCTCTACTTAAGGTGTTCAATCCATTGCAAAACTCTGGTTGCTATGGCAACAAATAAGAAAAATCGTCTTGTCTGAAAGCGCAAGGCTCAGAGCTTAGATATTTGGTGTGTGGCAGTGTCTAGTGAACCTCTGAAGATTGTTCAAATTATACCCCTTTGGTCGAAATTGGGCCTGTGGGAAGGGTCATTTGTTTAGCAGAAATAAATAGTAAAAATTCTTATCAGAGACTGAAATGCCTAGATATTAGATATTTGGTATGTAACATTGTGAGGTGTTCCTCATTGAATTTTGTTCAAATCATAACTGGCTCTGCCCAAGGTGTCACTTCTTTATATAGACTTGTATAAATACTTTAAAAATCTTCTTATCTTATACTATTAGGCCTAGAGCTTAACTATTTGGTATGTTAGACTACATCACCTAATGGTTTTGTACCAGGATTGTTCAAATTATGGTCCTAGGGTCAAAATTGGCCTGCCCCAGCACTCGTTTATATTATAAAGATTTATATATAAGGAATTAATGCCTTAAAAAATAAATTCTTGTCTAAATCTACTTGTCTCAAACCATGTTGCCCAGAGCTTAGATAGCTGTTGTGTTGCATCAGCTAGTATACAAGTGCTCTACCATGATTCTTTTGCATAGACCTATAAACTATTTTCTTTAAAGTCTTCTGCTCCAGAATTGCAAGGTCTAGAGCTTACATATTCTATGTAGCATTGTGCAGTGGTCCTCTCTGTAAAGGATTCTAACTTTGCCCGTTTGGTCAAATCTGGTGGCACCCTTTAACCTAGTTTTTACAGCTACAGTGACTGTACTTTAAATTTACTATGTTTTCACAACGCTGTTGTTGACCTTGTTTAAGAGCCAATGGTAGTCAGGTGAGTGATATAGGGCCATAATTTGGAGTATTGTACCATTATACAGTTCTACGTTATTAGCTCGACTATTCGGAGAATATGGAGAGCTATTACAGTCACTTGTGCGTCGGCGTCGGCGGCGTCGGCGTTGCTTCTTTGGTTAAAGTTTTGCCTGCTAAGTACTATCATGCACATATCTCAGTAACCACTTATGATATTGACTTGAAACTTTGTTCATGTCTTTAGGGTGTCATACAATCAAGGCAGAAAACTCTTGAAAAAATTTAGTACAAATTATGGCCCTTGTTTGACTTTTGAAAATTTGGTTAAAGTTTTGCCTGCTAGGTACTATCATGCACATATCTCAGTAACCACTTATGATATTGACTTGAAACTTTATTCATGTCTTTAGGGTGTCATACAATCAAGGCATATAACTCTTGAAAAAATTAAGTACAAATTATGGCCCTTGTTTGACTTTTGAAAATTTGGTTAAAGTTTTGCCTGCTAGGTACTATCATGCACATATCTCAGTAACCACTTATGATATTGACTTGAAACTTTGTTCATGTCTTTAGGGGTGTCATACAATCAAGGCAGATAACTCTTGAAAAAATTTAGTACAAATTATGGCCCTTGTTTGACTTTTGAAAATTTGGTTAAAGTTTTGCCTGCTAGGTACTATCATGCACATATCTCAGTAACCACTTACAATATTGACTTGAAACTTTGTTCATATCTTTAGGGGTGTCATACAATCAAGGCAGATAACTCTTGAAAAATTTAGTACAAATTATGGCCCTTGTTTACTTTTGAAAATTTGGTTAAAGTTTTGCCTGCTAGGTACTATCATGCACATATCTCAGTAACCACTTATGATATTGACTTGAAACTTTGTTCATGTCTTTAGGGGTGTCATACAATCAAGGCAGATAACTCTTGAAAAAATTTAGTACAAATTATGGCCCTTGTTTGACTTTGAAAATTTGGTTAAAGTTTTGCCTGCTAGGTACTATCATGCACATATCTCAGTAACCACTTGTGATATTGACTTGAAACTTCGTTAATGTCTCTAGGGGTGTCACACAGTCAAGTCAGATAACTCTTGTATAAATTTAGTACTAATTATGGCCCTTGTTTACTTTGAAAATTTGGTTAAAGTTTTGCCTGCTAGGTACTATCATGCACATATCTCAGTAACCACTTATGATATTGACTTGAAACTTTTTAATGTCTTAAGAGGTGTCACACAGTCAAGACAGATAACTCTTGTTTTAAATTTAGTGCAAATTATGGCCCTTGTTTGACTTTGAAAATTTGGTAAAGTTTTGCATGCAAGGTACTATCATGCACATATCACAGTAACCACTTATGGTAGTTATATCAAACCTTGCAATAGTGTTCAGGGTAAATTTTGTATCAAACAATTAATTTACCAAAAATTAAATCTATAGTTATAGATTTTGACTTTTTTATGATTCAACTTTCCTAGTTTATACTTAATAGTTAGCAGAATTTTGTTTTGCTATTACACTGATAAAAGTTTTGTTTTATTAGCAAACACCCACAATAGTCGAGCGTGCTGTCTTATGGACAGCTCTTGTTTTGAAATACACAGTATTGTCTTAATATATCATAGTAATATATTTATATCTGAAACAAATTTTGTTGTTTTTCACCCAACTGTATCTCTAAATGGGTATGAATGTATCTTAATAAGAAATGTGTGAATCAAGGGTCTTATTTACAGTAGTCTGTCAACATGTTCAAACAACATTTCCTTTGAAACTATTGGGCTAATGTTGGTGAAACTTGGCAGGAATGTTCCTTGCATGAAGCTCTACCAAATGTGTTCAAAGAATTCCATTCCATACAGAACTCTGGTTGCTATGGCAACAAAGGGGATTTTTTTAAAATCTGAAACCACAAGGCCTAGAGCTTAGATATTTGGCATGTAGCATTAAATTTTGCTAGTGGACCTCTATTGAGATTGTTCAAATTATGACCCCCGGGTCAATATTTACCCTGCCTAGGGTGTCTCTCTATTTACATTGGCTTATATATAGGAAAATATTTTTAAAATTCTCCTCTGAAACCACAATGCCTAGAGCTTTAATTAGATATTTGGAATCTAGCATTGCCTAATGGATCTCTGCCAAGATTGTTCATATCGGCCCCGCCCGGGGGAGTCTCCTCAACAAAAATCACAAAGCCTAACGCTTTTATACAGCATTATATAGCGGACGTCTACCAAGTTTTTTCAAATCATGCCACTGGAGTCAATAATGGTTTTGCCCGGGGGTCACTTATTTTACATAGACATGTAGGAAAACGTTTAAAAATCCCCAAAACCGCAGTCTAGAGCTAAGATATGTAGTGTGTAACAGTTTCTAGTGGTCCTTTTCAAAGTTTTTCATATCGCTACCCTTGGGGGGGGGGAAGAGGGAGGGGTGTCATTTGGTAAAGGATAAACTTTAAAAACCTTGTCTAGTGGTCCTCTACCAATTGTTAAAATTATGCCTCTGGGGTCCAAATTGACCACACCCACCAGACAAGTGCACTGGTACTCAGGTGAGCAATAAAGGGCCCATAATGGCCCTATTGTTACAAAAGTGGCCAAAGCATGTAAAGTAGGGAAGAAAAGAATATAACCATACAAAACTGTATAAGAATTGAACCCATATTGTGACTGGAACATGGATTATGCACATCCTGATGAGATAAACAAGTTTCCCATTAAATGGCTAATACATAGCTATTAGTAGCACATTTGCTTCAGGATTGGAGGTTCCTGGGTTCAATCCCCGCCAGTGGCCAAGTAGTGGTAGTGGCTGAAATAGTACTATTTGAAAGACCTTGGGCCGATGTAACAAATACGCTTCTATTATAAGAACAACATTTTCAAATTTTTTCTCATTGCAAATTGAGACACTGTCATCAAATTTTTTCAGATACAAAACTAAATCATTGATTCATAATACAGAATCATGATCACCCATAAATGTATAGGGGATGTTACTGACATAGAATTCATTAAAAGACATCTCTTGAGCATTTGTAGCATCACTTAAAACAGATAAATTAGTACATACAATATCCAATGATAGCAGAGAACAGTCTGGAGGACTTGTAGGTACTATTGTTGACACGGCCCCAGTACTATTTATAAGATCTGTAGTACAAAATACAGAAAAAGTCTGAAAGTAATCAAGACTATCGTACTAGATTTATATAGGAGACTCTTTCAAAAAACTTATTCTCCAAAAACAGAAGGTCCAAAACTTCGATATTTGTTTGTAGCATTGTCTACTGGTCCTCTACCAAGTTTGTAGAACAATTTTGAACCTCAGCTGTAAGATTTTGTTTTTTTATAAATCTGCATCAAAAAGATGCAGAAGCCTTGTCACAATGGGTTTATGCTTTGAACTACGAATATAATAAAATTAAGAGAAATTATTATACACTTTATTGTGACCTAAATTTTCCAGTTATATAAATTAGAGAAACAATGCGATTTCCCCTAATTTGTACGTACCCGGACCCTTCCCTAAAATGGTAAAAACATAGCTGATGTTTGAGTCAAGAGTGCATTGACATGGGGTGTGGATCACCTTCTGAGTGATAACTTTAGCTAATAGTACATCTCATAACATGCAAAACATCATTTTGAAATATCAATATCAATTAAAACCAAATTAGCATACTAGATGAAAATAAAGATATTGCAAGTGTTATGTCAATTCTGTCTGAGTGACAAGAATGATTCATAATTATATATAATTGAGCGAAAACGAGAGGCGCTGACGTTACAAACAAAATTTGAAATTATATCTGAATGCAATAGTAAGAGCAAAATTGAAATTTCCAATGATTATAACATCCAAATATCGGGTATAATGACAAAGCGATGTGAAATTATGCAAACTTTCATTCTTCAACTTTGTCATCAAAGAGGAGACATATTCTATCCAGGACTCATGAGGAAGTTCACAAAGCTTTATTTTCATGATGAGACATGACCGATTCGACGCTGTTTAAACTCTGAAACAGATTAAGATTTATCTTGAATCTCCTCATGCATCCTCGGTACCCAGGTTATTCATATCATTTATGATATATTCCGTAATAGACCATGGGTTCCGACGATGAATCTCATGGTGACGTACCAGAAAATGTTTTTTGAACAATAACTGTTCTTCAAACTAAACAATTTCCTGTTCTCAATTTTTTCAAGATACATGTATATTAGTAATTTTTGAGAAGGGAGGCTTGAAACATATTTTTTTATTTTCATTATTGAGGTAATGAAAGTGTCAGAAATAGACGATTCTTCTGCTGACACAAGCAGGTTTAACAGGTAAATCAATTAATATATCGATGCATATGCATGCCTACATGTATATTAAAACGGATATAGCGAACATAGTTTATAGCGAATAATTTTCCATGGTCCCGAGGAGTTCGCTATAACCGAGTTTTACTTATTTTGTAGTAAAGTGACAAATATCCGATAACTGCTATACAATGTAAATATTAGACAAAACCTAATCATCACAGTGATGATCCTACTGCTTTGAATTCTGAGGGCATCTTGAACTCTGAGCAGCTTTTTTAGTCTGGAAACAGGTGGTGTAGAATTTTTTTTTTTGTAATTGTTTGTGTCTCTATGAACAGGTAACCTGCACAGTCTTTGAGAGCAATGAAATACCTACACGCCAATGTATTTCTTTTGGAATATCTTTGAACTAACAAGCAATTACGGTGAGTTAAGAAACGCAAAACCGTTCAAAACATCAATTTCAGTCGGAAACGGCCTAAAGTCTGTTCCACCTAATTTTGGACCATTAGTTTCTTGTCGCCCTTGCATGTATTTTTGCTCTTTATAGCATATATATATCTGGAAATTTAATATCTCCAGGCATGTTTTTTATTTTTCCATTATTTCTTACTTAAACGTAAAAATCCGCATTTTTGTTATTTTCGCCATAGGGCGTAATGCAAAGTGACGTCGCGTTGATTTCCAAGATGGCGGCGTCCATAGCTGACGTTACCAGGGACGTACTCAAAATTACCAACGTCGAAAGAGACAAATTTCTGCTGCGCATATTTAGTATTTGATGTATATGTATATATGCCGACATGAACAAATCCGTTTCGGCTGTTTGAAACGATTTCGGCATACCAACTTGCTTTAGATCAGCCGGTACATTTTCGTCATTTTGTAAGGGCCCTAAACTGTTAGTTGTCGGCATTAAACATGTGAATCCGACAGGCAATTTTCGGGTCATAGAAAAACATAAAATAAAGTATCTATCGTCGAAAAACGGCAAATATCAAATGCTTAGTCACCCGCTGATATAGAAAATATATGACATGTAATAAAAACCCCGCACTCAGGTGCGGACGAAGATTTCAGCTGTTTAAAGAAGGGGGGTTTTCTTTGGGAGTCCACCATAACATTAATAGATTATGACCATATATTTTCAGAAATGAAAATTATTTATAAAACTATTCTTTTGTGAATAGATCTTTGAAAAAATAGGACGAATCCCTCAACCGCGCGTCCTAGAATAGACACTGCAAGGCTGTCACTCCCGTAAAAGGTAATGTTTCAAGTACATCTATAGAGACCACGGACATACAGACGCACGCACACATGTCATATATTATTTTTTACTTAGAATACATTTCTACAACAATAACAAGTCATTTTAAAGCCTTCGCACATATAAAACTGACATTTATATCAGACACATAGATCTATCACTTTTCGCTTAACTCTAAAGTAAAATACCCCACTTTGTTGCGTAATTTGCGACCAAATCTCTCGTCGGATAAGAAATAAAACATACTTAGCCGTTATGTTAAGAGACTTAAGCACATATTAAAATGAATTTGAAATCGATACGTAACTCAAACTGTTGAAGATGAAGACATCCAATGTAGCTCATTTACAGTACATTTACAGTTCATGTATTGCGTCCAGACGGACAAAGCATTTTTCCATGAGAGAACTCAACTGGCTACACTATCTGGCTAGCAGGCATATTTTCTGTAAAAATGGAAAACATTGCCCCTATCCAGATTTCCAGACCCTGACAAAATACATATTATGTGCAAGCGACGATGGGACGATGCGCAGGGACGATCACACAATGCGAAGACGATATTCATATCGCATCGCCCCAACGTGTCTTCGCATCGTATTAACGCCCCTTCGCATCGTGACTAACGGAACGAACAAGTAAGACTTACATGTATATGGCAGCGGGTTTTGTCCACACAGCAGTTGATATGGGTATGTACCTACGAATGAGGAAGGCACATGCATATCGAACAGGTGATTCCCTAAAAGCGTGTAAATTCTACGCGTTTCGTAAAAGGTGTGTTCCGCACTTGTTGTGCCAGGCTATGAAAAAACGGTATATCAATCTACGACCAAATGCCTATACAGAACTAGCTAGGTACCAGTATGCATAAGCCTAAGGGGATGCGCGCAAATGCACGCTCCCACGTCGGATCCACTCGTGTCGCCTGATTTGTTATTCATACTACGTCATCTAATCAATACGTCACGAGCAAGTTTCGGAGAATTGAAATCTATGTTGTCGTTTTAATATCAATAGATCTAGCTCATTACTGTGAAGGAAAATAAAGGATTTAGAATGGATTATGGAGTGTTCTATAGGTTATTGAACTTGTATGGTGAAATATTACTTGGAACGAGTTGATTTGGCGGGAACAACGAGCTTGCGAGTTGTTCCCGCCAAATCAACGAGTTCCAAGTAATATTTCGCCATACAAGTTCAATAACCTTTTTATTATATACTTTCATATTGAATATGAACAAAAATGACATTCTGTTAGCAAAAAGCAATAAATGAATCTTGAAATTTCTCAGACAACTAGCGTACTATTTCACCATGTACATTTTCTTTATTGCGTATTAATAGACTCGATTCAATATTGTTGTTTATACGTGACGTCATTTATTAGGAGAAACGTTGACGTCAATTATACGGTTAGAAATTTCAGTTGCCGTCCGCCATCTTGTTTTGAAAAACGCAAGACTTTTCCTACACATGCAGGTTTGTACTTTGAAATGTGAATACATCAACTTGATGTACGTTCCTAAAAATGTTTTCTCTTTCTAATGATTACATGCAAAACATCGTTCCTTTTGTTTATCAATACTTGGCTGAAATACGTACCAGTAACTTTCGTAACCAGAACTGGTATTGCGTGCCCTAAAAAATTCGAACCTTTTTAAAAATGAAACATTTTTACGTCTACTTGGAAACGATTGAAGTTTCTTTTTTATTTTAAGACCGTAGTTTATTTAATTGTAAAAAACGGTCACACTTCGACATATAAACCTCAGTAAAACGATGTTTGCAAACAAATAAAATAGTCCGTACAGCTGATCGCTAGGACCGCCCCCTTGCCAACGTTCAGTATCATTCCTTGCCAACGTGCAGTACCGTAGAATACTGAACGAACTCTCTAAGGCAAAGTGAACGGGGCAATATGAAAGTATATAATAAAGGGTTATACTGTGACATGCATGTTGGGCCACTGTTTAAATGAATGTGTGTTTCACTTGCATGTTATGCTACTTCACCTGAAATTCAACAACTGCTTAAGATTTTTCAAAAATGTTTAGTGCTGTCATGACTCATGGACTGGAGTAGATCTGAAATGTGTGACGGACTGTCAGTACGACATTAGCCTGATGCAGTAGGCTAGGAATCATTTGAAAGCAGGAATTATTAGGTAGTCTAAATCTTTTATTGTAGATCTTATTAGATATTCAACAACTTTTTTTTACATTTTAGCGTTACTTTTGTGCTTATATACCTCTTTATTAATAACCATGCATCTGATTGCAATATTGAAATGTCCCCCGAACATTTTATTGAAAAACACGTGAACTTTGGCGTAACTTCTCTGTTACGGAAGAGTAAACGTCAATGGCGTCCAATGTAAACAATGGCGAGTCTCCATAGAAAAATAAAAATCGGCATCTTTACAAAATCACGTGATTGTTTCAAAAACGCTTAAAATTCTCGAGGGTGACTTTTTTGTAGATCACAAAACAGGTAAAATTTATACGAAAACCGCTCAGGATTTTTCAGTTCAGGTCAAAGTTGGGGGTCCAGAGTGGAATGGAACAGACTTTAATAATATTTCAGTTTTACGAATAATGTAGTATTTTGGGATGTTATCCTAAAATCTGAAGCCTCCTTGATACTACCGTGAAGTATCAGGTTAATAAGCCCAGGACTGGCGAAGATAGGAACGTTTAAACTTGTACATATGAGAAAAATGGCTAACTGGAACGACGGAGCATGTTTTGAACGGCTAACTGTGAACGCCGAGCAACGCTGCTAGAGGAAGCTTGGGACGCCGAGTTCCATTCACTAAATATTTTGCTTTTTCGACTAAACATTGTAACTTTAACTTGATATTTTGAATATATGTTGTCAGTTTCTATGAATAAAGACTTTTGTAAAATAAACTACTTTGTCTCTGAATCATCTGTACCGGCTTCGGTCAACACCAGCCGTGTGATGTAACTCGCAACGTAGAGTTCACACTTGTGACCGCTTCAGTGGTACAGTTACTTTTCGTGCCTTGCGCACAAAGTTATTTCACTTTGCTGAATACTTTTATACCAAAAAGTAAGATCAATAGCGGCGGAAAAAAACGTCGACGTGATTATGTGAAAATTCGACGTCGAAAAAGATTAGCAGTGCCGATGGTCTAAATGCCGTGGTACGTAACTGATACTGTTTATGTTTTAAAAAGGATCCCAAGTTATGAATTGGAAAAAGATGCAGATTTCCTATCTATAAATCTATTTTATCCAAGTTCATTCTTTGTCAGTCATAGTTTAATATTTGACGTTAATATATTCAGAGGTTTTTCTTATTTGTGTGCTATAAATATCAATTTATGCGTAATTTGTTTATCTTGATATTCAGTGTTGTAAACATCAGTCAAAACTATGCAAAAACTTTATCTGAATCATGTTTGCAACACATGAAAGCGTGTGAAACATTTATACATACAATCACAAGGAAAATGTTCCTACTCTGCATATACATAGACGTATGAATAGTTAAAATAAAACGTTAGAAAATATTAAGCCAAGATGAAATACTGAACTAGCTCAAAAAGCCCTGAATCTAACTCACGCAAGCGAACATGATTGTGGTCTAGTGATTGTTGTACATCAAGAACAAACAAATAACAAAACAAGAACAAACAAATAGGAAACTTGGATAAAAGAGGATCTTTCTTAATTTTCATCATAAATTCAAGTAAATATATATTGTAGAAATGATACAATTTATGCATTAAAATTGGTCAATGATACATTCAATTTGTATGGAGTAAATAAGCACTAGAAATTTGTAAAACAGGCACAAATGCTCAATATCGTGTGCAATGACCTAGGTATGCAAAGGTGGTGTCCAGCGCCGAGATTGTATACACACACCATTCCCGCGCCACCATTGTGACAAATTCGGAACTGAGAGTCTCGGTTTGTCGGGGTCCCATAACATTGAGCACAGCCGACACCAAAACTTTGTATACACAATCGATCCCGTGTTCTTCCACCGGAAATACTTATTATATTCTGCGTCATTTTCTGCAACTTTTAGAAGATAGTTTGCGAGCTCCTCTGGACCCGAAAAATCTTCTACATGTATATAGGATCCTGGAGGGGCCACACGTTTGTAATCATCCGGGTGCGCACCCATCACAACCGGAACGACGTTGTTACTAAAAGTAAAATAAAAATGCTGCTTCAGTGAACAATATTTTTCAACACATTAACGACCACGTAGATTGCTGTTTTGGCCGCCATAAAACGCTTAAAATGTAAAAGGTGAGACATCAATATTGCACATTATCATATATGAAAGGCAATAAACACTAACTATCTTCCTGATCAGTGTCACTGCAGGAACATTCTCGGTATACAAAAGGATTGCTCAAGTTCAAGCATATTGAAGCTCCAGCAAACCTTCATGGCGGTAGAAGGTGCTTGGTAATAAAGTCAAACCACAAAGTTTCATTACTTCTCTATTCCTGCAAGATGCACTCTGTGAAGCACTCTTTAATCCTAAATTTAACCCCAAAATAAAAGCCATAAAGTTCCATTGATAAATTTCTGGTAAAGTAATGACATCAAAGTGACAGTGTTTAACATTACTCCAAGAATTCGGCAGTCAGAAAGTGCCAGTAATTATGTCTGGAGTGTCTCTCCAGTAAATAAAATATTATATTTAGCTAAAGAGACATAATTCAAATAATTAAATAACACTGACCTTTTTCTTTGGAAAAAATGATATTTCTCAAAGGTCTGTTTTTACAAGAGAACATTTCCTCCTTCTCTCAGCATAAAACTTTTCGCATATATCTGCCATTAAACGGCATATTTATAACAATTTAATGCAATAGAAAGCAATGCAAATGTTATTTTTCATTAAAATAAAATGAACAGGAGCTGCCATGCCTCGGTAGCATCAGAGCATAACTTTGTAAAGATCTTTGTTTTGAACATAGCTACTAGTATTTGCAGCCCAAATTTTAAGCTGGAATTTCTAAGCAAAAAAATCAAAAGGTTATATGCCAAAATAGGACTTGATGCTATGAAGAATTTTATTAACCCCGGGGGACATGTGTAAAGTTTCAAACAAATGTCTACAGTATAGTTCAGTTGCAACTAGCACATAGATCTACAACCAGGATACTTTGTTTCAGGACATAGTGCTATGAACTTCTTTACTGACCTTAATACTTAAACATAAAAGTACATATGTTAAACTTGTAGTACATTTGTATTGCGAGGACGTTTGCTACTACATGTACACACAGTTCCAAAAGAAAGTGTGCACTTCTTAATTTTAAATATTTCAATATTTAGCAGACGTATCGGCTTCAATTTTCGCACACTATATCTCATGTGTATATGTCATCGATCGATTGCAAAATCAAAAATGTTCGCCATATTCACTGTGGGGAATCACGTGACTTTGTTTTGATAGATTTCACGGACAATGGCGGATGATAAACACCGGTAAGTGCCTGATTTTCGTACTTTTTCGTTCATATTACTTTCCACACATATTGGTGATGTTCAAGACATATCCTATACCCTGGCCATTAAAATTCCGCGTGTTTTGGTTCCTTTCCCTCCGCTGAAGTATGCATAGATTGTTTGGAATGCATTCAAATGTAATTGTGGAAAAGAATTTTGTTGGGCTAAATTTCACGGACTATCTAGTATTTTTCCAAACAAAGGCATAAAAACTTATCATATGACGTGTGTTTTTAGCTAAAATTAATGCAAAATATTCTCTTTACATCGTATGGGTGTGAGCAGATTTCATTTCTTGAATTTTAAGGAATTATCACCATTTTGATAAAAATGCTAGATTACACGTGATACAATTTTAGGCTAGATTACACGGCGCTGGTATGATACACTACACGCATGAAATTATGGTGTACCTTTTCCGATATTCTGTGCATAATAATCTTGTGTAACATATGTATTTGTAAGACTCGTGGTTATTTTATGTATTCATTTAATCTAAATTCAATTTTAGATAGACAATTTGTAATTGTTTAGGCAGTTCAACTTCCAGGTAATAATAGATTAAACTGCTGTTTTAACGTTTTTTCATCTTGGTTGATGGATATCATCTTTTTATGCTCCCGAAGGGTGGCATATTAAAATCGCACCGTCTGTCTGTCCGTCTGTATATCCTGCCTTACATTTCTTTGTGTCCAGGCTGTAACTTTGTCATTAATTGAAAGCTTTTGAAATAACTTGGCACAAATGTTCAGACGACGTGTCGCGTGCAAGAACTATGCCCCTACCTCAAAGGTCAAGGGTTTGAAGGTAATAGTCCAGGCTGTTGAACTTTTGACCCGGACAAAATTCATACAGAAATTATTTTTTGCATGCTGGCTGGAAATGGCTTGCTTTGGCACGAATCATAAAGTTCCCGAAGATTTCAGGTCGGGAAAATGATTGTTGGGGCATTTTCTGCATTTTTTGATAATTTCAATGAGAATTTCTGGAATACCCACATAACTCTGTAACCATTCAATCGATTTTCAAATTATTTTACAGGTATGTCCATCATTATTTGATGAACGCATACGCACATGAATCTGGTAGTTAAATCAAAGGTCAATGTCAAATGAAGAGGTCAAAGGTCAAAAACGAGAACATTTCTATCATGAATTCATCATCTTTCATTTGCTATGTGCGCTCTTCCAACGAATGTGTCTTTAAGTATTTCACATTTTCTTTGTCCATCAAAACTGGACTGCCATGTTTGTTAAGTAATGGTAATGCATATCTTCCATCTGACTGTCTATATGATGTAAGCCTGTAAAGTAGCCTCTTCTACATCTCCAGTTACCCATTGTAGTTTCTTTTATTTGTTTATATTCACTGCGTGTATTTACTGGGATGGATCATGAGGGTGGGGATCCAAACTTCAGGTGACTGTGGCTATGTATTGTTTGTGAAATTAGTTTATTCACACTCTATTGTCATTATTTATATCTCTAAGAGCTTTCATTACTCTCTGTGAAAATATCAAGCCGTTCACATTCGCGATTTATCGTAATTTTGACTTCTCATAGTATATGATTTGTTTGTCTATGTCATATAATACAATCTGTATGACAATAAATACAACTGCTTTCAGTTTTTAAGAAGACGCTTTTGGGAGCCAGATTGGGCAATGTTACCAGCCTGGTTATGCACTGACCCTAGACGAACAATTTCGAGTACGAAATAAAGTACGGGGATCAGTTATTATGTGTTTGTTGCTTTGAAAGATACCTCTCACAAATAGTTTTTGAACTATATCTCTTGTCTTTTAAAGACGCTCGCTACAGTTTCATCATATTTTTCAAGCAATGAGAATTTTATGAAATTTGGTTTGTTGGTAGGGTAATACCTAATAAGTCAGAAAATAAAATAAAAAAGGTAGGTCACCAGCCTTATTTATAAGTAATGGACACTTTTTTAAGTATACCCCTGAAAGCAGTGAAAATGACCCCTATCTCATGTTTATCAATCATAAAACTCTAAATTTGGAAACTCACCATTGTTTTTTATATAAAATGTTAAGCAATTGATCCTGTTTCACGAAACTACATGAATTGAGATTTCAAAATGTATTCAAACTGAAATAAAAATATAAAGAGAATTAGTTTTTGAAAAACAAAATGTAAAATTTGTAGTCATTTGTCAAAGTTTATTTTCTTAATGTTCAAGCAATGAGAATTTCTTAATTTTTTTGCAGGCGAATTGTTCAAACATCACTTTATTGAAAACTAATTTAAAAATGATAGGTCACCAGCTTTTTTATTAAGAAAAATGAGCTGTTGTCTCGGGTGGGAGGGTGGTGCTGGAGGGGAGGCCATGTGTATATTGTCACTGACGTAATACAAATCAAACCGCGATCAGGTAAATCTCTCCTCTTTTCGGCTTCAAAATTCTACTTTTCTAGGCATGAAGGGAGACATGCCGGGGTCTCATCCAAAACATAAGCTAAAAATTTAGCTTTTGGACGGACCTTGATAAAATCTCTTTCAATTCAAATCAAAATATTTAGGGAGAACTAGGTCAATCACACTTAGATCTCATTGGTCGCCGTGATTGGCCTACTCTTTGGCAACAATCAAATTCAACCTTGGGCTATACTGGCTGGAAATTGCAGTCAGGTAAATCTCTCTTATTTGGAAACAGAAAAACACTTTTGATAGGTATAGGCATGATGGGAGACATGCCGAGGTCTCATCCACAAATTCAAGCTAACATATTTGCTCTTATGGACGGACCTTTATAAAATTTGCTTCAAATCGAATCAAAACCGCGATCGTCTTTAAGAGATATCTGTTTCAGTTCCAGAGATATCTCTATTGCGTAACAAGATATCTTCCAAGAAATGATATCTCTTCTACTTACAGAGATATCTCTGTCTCTGTACAGGAGATATATGTCTGTGATACAAGGACACCTCTCAACGTGAAAAAGATATCATTATTAAAACGAAAGATATCTCTTTGAAATTAGAGAGATATCTTTTTTCGGAATAAATATTAAAATGGCTTGCGATAAGAAAAACGTCTACGTCTAGCAGGAATGCTTTTGATTTGTTTACATGTACGTGAAAAACGAATAGTGAACAAAATGTATTTATACAAACCTCTAATAGAATTAAATAGCTATTAGTTAACAGCACGAATTGTGTTCAGAAACATAAATATCATCGGATACTGAATGTTATAATCGTGAAAAGAGTGAGGAAAAGGAATTGACACTGATGATTCTAGTGCCTGGAGGTTGCTTACCATTGATGTATACTCAGGGGCCCTAAGTCGATAACAAAAACATTCTTACACGTGTATTTAAAAGTCGGGTGGAACAATACACTTCTGTATTCGTACATCAATGAATTTCAAAGTCTGCCAACTTTGAGTCGACTTTAAATAAATGAATTGAATTGAATGTTTGCTTTGATTTGACTGACTGTTCAAAAGCTACTCATTAAGCCACGGATGATATCTTCGTAATCAAACTAACATATTTCTTACAAAATTAAGCAAACACCACACCTGAAGTCGTGATTCAACTTAATCGAAAACTCGGTGAATCATGCAAGTATTATGTTCACTGTGTATTTCACAAACCATAGCATAAAAGCGTGTTTCACTTATGTTTTCAACGTGTTTGTCATGAATCATAAGACTTAAAATAATCAAGCGAATAAGCTTGAGCGGTTTTCAAAAGAAGTGCAGACTATGAATTTACATAACGATGTTAGCAATGACATGCGGAAAAAGAATTATTTTGTTACCTGCCAATTTAGTTGGTGATAACTTTACACTAATAAAAATTATCCGAGCGAATAAAATTCAAATTTGCGTACCAGATACAATCTCATGCATTTGCAAGTAAAAACATTTGCCACATTGAAGACGAATGTGGTTATCCTTATTAATTGGGATATGCATGAAATAAAATGCAATATTTATTTGAAATTTGCAAAAAGCGTACTTTCGCATACATCACCGTCCTAAAATAGTGTGTTATTATTAGTTACTTCAGTCGTGCAGTCACTATTTTCATCTCTGCCCGGGAATTAATCAAAACATTTGACAAAACAAAAAAAATGGCTAAAAATTACATATTTTACGAAAAACGACAAAAATAAAGTGTTATGTCAAGTTATAGAGAATTAATAAAGTATCATCACGCCTTGAATGCCAAGTCCAAAAACTAGGTTTTAATGAATATTGCCAAGTATATGTATATAATCAGTTCATTTCATAATAAAACGTAACCCCCTGTTAATACATAACATGGAAAATTAGTTTCACGCATTTTTATATAACGTATGTTAAAGAAAATGCGTAGAACACCTATAACATATTCGTAGAGACTATAATATATCCCGTAAGCAAATGTACATTAATTTTGATCAAGAAAACCCTTGGAAAATTAAAGTGTTTTTTTTTCAGAAGAAACAGGCATGAATACAATTAGGACACCATTGTAACGCAACATTTTAAGTTAATTCTTCGTAGACCCGACGGCTGACGAAAATATATTTTGAAAGAAGGGTAGCCTGAGGGAATATTAAAACTCAAACAGTTTTCCAACAAGATGCTAATATCTAGTGTCGAGATTTTGTTACGATGGAGACAGACCTGCATGCATCCTGAAGACCAAATGTTATTGCTGTCAAAAAAATTACGATAAGACATTTAGAATATCTAAACACACGAATGAAATTTATATACTTTGTACGCGCCGATTCGACGTAAAAAATGGCTGTGCAAATGATACGCATTCTATAATTTCCCGTGTTTAAGAGTGACACTTCGAGCATTTTACTGCAGATGGTATCTGTTTTTGTTTTGTTTTGTTTTGTTTTTAAATTGAAAGCATAACTGATGAAAATGACGTGGTCGGCGACGTAGAGAAATACCTTCAAATTTTCGGTTGAAATGACGATTTTTGTCTATTTCCTTGACGTTTTCACGCATGACGTCACACTGTACATGGTCGACGTTTTTGACGTTCTGACGGCACGGTAAATGTTGTAAGGTGTCTATTAATATTTTTTCACCATACATTGGAAATTAAAATTTCTGGCACATTTATATACATAACGGGTCGAGCCCTTTGTAACAAAGGGCAGTCACTCTTTCAATAATTCAGTTTCATATCTAAGACTTATGCACAATCCAATGCAAACTAAAAGCAATCAGACTATTTTAAGTGAATTTTACAATAATTATTTTCTGAAGTTCTATTTACATCTTCAAATGGTTGTTTGTACATAGAGAACCACTCTGGATATTTACGATGGCCTAGACAGTCTATGCATTGACATTGGAAATTTGCTGCTTTCCATATATTAAGTAAATCATAATTCAATAGTTTAGTATTAATTATACACACGTTTAGGGACAATGCGATTAAAAGTTATGTGTTGTTTGAATTATTGAACTGCCTGTAACATGTCCCCATATACCTTGCGCCGTATACCGTCTTGTACAAGTCACTGTTGTTTTAGTAGTTTCAGAACTTTCCGAAACATATCAAAATTTACACATATAGAATTGGTTAAACAAATGATATCCTTTCTCATGCATTTTTGCTATAAATATTTTAAAGAATGGAAACAAAATATAAGTATTTTGCAAAAGAGTAAAAAAATAGGTATTTTTTAGTACAAATTCCTGATAATTTTACAGAAATGGAAACTATATCAGAACAAGAGATATGCCCATAAATTTTGATATAGTAGTGATAGTTAGCAACATTGATAGAATATGCGATACTTGTAAGCACTTGCATGTGATAGGGTATTTTTCAAAAGTTTGGCGGCCATCTTGGCGGCCATCTTGGATTGTAGAGTTTCCCAGGCGGGAACTTTTGGGAACTTTGTGTTTATGGATACTACAGATATTGAACTTGCAGAAAACATAAGTTTTATTTCCGTATGAATTTTGTCCGGGTTCAGCCTATTTTGAGGCTCAACAGCCTTGACTATAATGGAATCCTGATTATATGCATACATTCCTGTCTGGGCTGTAACTTTGTCATGCATTGAAGGATTTTAGAATAACTTGGCACAAATATCAAGTACATCAGGATGATGTGTCGCGTGCAAGACCCATGTCACTACTTCAAAGGTCAAGATCACACTTACAGTTTGAAGGTAATGGAATCCTGTATATATGCACACATTCGTATCCGGACTATAACTTTGGCATGCATTGATTAATTTGAAAATAACTTTGCACAAATGTTTAGCACATCCAGTTCCGTGTAATCTAGCCTAAAATTGTATCACGTGTAATCTACATTTTTATCGAAATGGTGATAATTCCTTAAAATTCAAGAAATGAAATCTGCTCACACCCATACGATGTAAAGAGAATATTTTGCATTAATTTTGGCTAAAAACACACGTCATATGATAAGTTTTTATGCCTTTGTTTGGAAAAATACTAGATAGTCCGTGAAATTTAGCCCAACAAAATTCTTTTCCACGATTACATTTGAATGCATTCCAAACAATCTATGCATACTTCAGCGGAGGGAAAGGAACCAAAACACGCGGAATTTTAATGGCCAGGGTATAGGATATGTCTTGAACATCATCAATATGTGTGGAAAGTAATATGAACGAAAAAGTACGAAAATCAGGCACTTACCGGTGTTTATCATCCGCCATTGTCCGTGAAATCTATCAAAACAAAGTCACGTGATTCCCCACAGTGATATTGTACGTAAACAGATCTCAATTTTGGTACCAAATATATAGGCTTTCAGAAAAGTAGTCGATGAAAAATCACAGAAAACAAAGTGCACACTTTTTTTTTGGAACTGAGTGTATTTCCTATCTAGGTATAGGGCTAAAATTTTCTTTTTTCAGAGAAATATTTCAAACTTGATTATTTGACTGAGAATCAAGTTTAAAGCGGCACTCCCCACATCGAGCAGATTATATGCTCGAAATATAGATTATGTGTTCAATGAACGTAAAAAGATCAATTAATACAATTTGAAAGAAGGACCTATGACGAAAAATGCCTCATTTTACCACAATAAATCGATATGGAGGCTTTCTGTAATGAATCACACACACCCATTAAAGCTGCTCGCTCTCAGTTACCGTTGAATTTTTTATTTTTTTAAATTGACATAATTATACATAAATATAAAACTAGAGGCTTAAATCATAATAATATAAGCAAAAAGAAATATCTAGATAGGAATTTGCAGAAATTGATTGAAAATGTCGGTTACACGGCACCGCTACACTATATGTTTTTTGCAACGCTTTTGAATTTGGTAGCGTATTTTTGAAATTTAGAGATATACGTAACAAGAATTCATACTGGAGCCTTTTTATATGACTATATGTTCTAAAATACGTTATTTACATACAGTTTGAAGAACTTTATTTTTTTACCAAAATCTGAGAGCGAGCAGCTTTAATTGTACAACAACAACTCTACATAGATTATTGAATGGTTTACGGTATTGCCACTGATTTTATCGATCATGACTGGGAATGCAAAGCTGAAACTTTTTGGTTAAGTATTAATACTTCCAAAGATCATATTATTTATGTTTTGGAGGTTATTTAGTTTAACATCAGTTATAGGGTGCGTCCCTTTAAAACAGATACCGTACAATAAAAATCATAGGTCACCGACCTTGATTTTGAATTGTTTGCTCTTGAAAATCAGAAAATATAACTAACGAAATGCTATGTTTAAGTGTACATAATTCAAAATCAAGGTCAGTGTCATATGATTTTATTTCAGATTTCTGTTTTACACTTAATTCTATATTAAAATGCAAAGTTTGAAATATCATATTAAAGGATAAACTTTTGCCCGATATGCATAGAAGAAACTTTAGCAAACGCTATAGAAGGCCCACAGAGCACGGTGTAATTTTGATCACATCATGTTTTGCTAATCTTTGTTTATATTTGATGTTTGAGTAATCATTAAAGGAAGCGCACCATTTTCCTTAGTGGATGGGATGCATGTTTTTTTCATTTTTTTTTTCAAAAGTGTTTTACTTTGTTGGAATTCCATAATATTGTAGTAAACTTACACTAATAATTCATGTAAAGAAAATGTAAATACATGTAAGTGGATTATTATGAAGAACGGATACATTTTGAAACATCATCCATGAGCTCCAAACACAATCCCAACTAGAGGGTTGTTTTTTTTACACAAAAACATATGTTCCCCCCTCCCCAAACACGCACAATACCACTCTCTGTTGTGGGGAACCAAGGTCAGAACTGGTTTGGGAAGAAAATATTTTTAGATATATGCAATAGCTTTAAGATAATATATTTCTACGCGTATATTAACAGTGACCTTGTCCAACGAAAAACACACTTTTTTTTGGCTTCACACAAGTTAAAAACAAAGAAGAGCCATGTTAGATATGGTCAACCCCCACCAAGCGCTCTTTCTATGACCAAGAAATTTGAGGTTAGAGGAATGGATATGGTACAGTTTCTAATTTACTAAAATATTAGTATTTGGCGGGGTATAATTAAACAAGGTAGAGTTATTGACCCCCTGCTGATTTTTTGTTGTTATTTTATGCTTAAAACATTTTAAAACTAGATGGTTGTTTTTGACACAAAAACATATGTCTCCCCCATGGCAGTTTGTCAATAATCATATTGCAACAGGATATTAAAATAACACAAAAATCTATTTTAAGTAACCGTGACCTTGACCTTGAACCAAGGTGGTTGTTACGTGTGCTAAGCACATCGTGTCACTATGGTGAACATTTGTGTAGAGTTATTCTGCAATGCTACATGGGATTCAAGAGATATGGAGCGAACACGAAATATAATCATATGACCTTTGATCTTTTACTTGGACCTTGAACTTGATGTCGGCGCCGTTGGTTCTCGGATACTCAACATCGCGTTGTTGAGGACCCAAGTTTAATTAAAATCCTTCGAGGGGTTTAGGAGATACGGAGCGGACACGAAATGCGAGGCTCAAACCTTTGGCATTGAGCTGTGACCTTGACATTGAGTCGATGCGGTTGGTTCATGAGTTCTGCACATAGTCTAGTTGATGTGAACATCTGACCCAAGTTTCATGACAAAATCCTTCGAAGGGTATGGAGATATACAACAGACACGATTTTGCCGGACAGACAGACACTCATGGCAAAAGCAATTTATCTCCCCCATATTTTATGGGGGAAACATAAATAAAAACAATCTATTTTTAGTAACAGTGATCTTGACATTGACCCTAGTGACCCACAATGCAATCCCAAGCTTCCTCTCTATGCAAGTTACCTATACACCAAGTTTAATTGCAATTGGTCACTCCCGAATCAAGTTATTGAACGGAAACCATTTTTCTATTTTTGGTAACAGTGACATTGATCTTGAACCAAGGTGGTTGTAATTTGCGCTCTGTAAATCGTGTCAATATGGTAAAAATTTATGGTCAGTGTTTGTAAAATCCTTCAAGGAGTCCAAGAGATACGGAGCGGACACAAAATATAGTCATATGACCTTTGATTTCTAATTGTGACCTTGACCTTAAGCCGGCGTGGTTGGCTTATTGCGTAGATGAGGTGAACGTCTGACCCAAGTGTCATGAAATCCTTAACGGGGTTTAGAATATACGGAGCGGACACGAAATGCAAGGCTAGTACCTTTGACCTTGAGCTGTGACCTTAACTTCTCTATGCAAGTTACCTACACACCAAGTTTTATTGCAATTGGTCACTCCCGAATCAAGTTATTGAACAGAAAAAATTTATGGTCAGTGTTTGTAAAATCCTTCAAGGAGTCCAAGAGATATGGAGCGGACACAAAATATAGTCATATGACCTTTGATTTCTAATTGTGACCTTGACCTTAAGCCGGCGTGGTTGGCTTACGGGATCTGCACATTGCGTAGATGAGGTGAACATCTGACCCAAGTGTCATGAAATCCTTAACGGGGTTTAGGATATACGGAGCGGACACGAAATGCAAGGCTAGTACCTTTGACCTTGAGCTGTGACCTTAACTTTGGACAGGCACGGTTTGTTCATGGATTCCGCACATCACGTAGTTGAGGTGAACATCTGCCCCCAATTCATGAAAATTCTTCTAGGGGTTAAAGAGAATTTTAAACTACTGTCTTTTGATAGCATGTAATATCAGGTCAGGAAGATGCAATCGGAAAATGCGAGGCTGCGCCGAGCTTTTTCCGACCGTAGCTGCCGAACATGATATCGATAGTCGGCTAATATTCTTTTAATCATGCCAAACTAGATACAATTTTTTTTTTTACATTTAAGGGGCCTAAAATAGAACATATACAGTATTTGTAAAAGAAATGATTTCAAATTACTACATGTGCATCGCAAAATAGTTCTACATTACAAAGGACAAAAAAGATAAAAACGACATAAATATAGCTTTATATTTACCTTCATGAGACTATTTAGAAATGTTTTATTGTTTGATGTTATGATATTACTTTGCAAACAATTTTTTTGCATAGACACACGCAAGCATTTCCAAGTAAAACACCGACGTTTTAAAAAACGGCGGTGTGGGCTCAAAAACAACACTGAGGTATTCTTGTTGTACTGAGAGTTGCTGAGTGAAAAAAAGCGATTTAAAGACAGTTTTCAACTTTTGATAAGTAGCTGATACAAATCAAGCCAATAAGAACTTATTGTGAAAATTTGATGGTGATAAAAAACAAAAGCACCGCCTGCGGGTGCCGGACGCTCGTCTGATTTTACCCTCTTAAGTTTATTTATCACCATTTTTTTAAGTAACAGTGTCCTTGACCTTGACCCCAGAACACAATCCCACAAAAGGTTTTCATAATGATAACTAGACACTAAGTTTGGTCACAATAATTAAATTGCAACTAAAGATATTGGTTTTTTTTCTCCATTTTTCTATTTCTAGAAGAAAAACCTGGACTTTGACCTCATGAGCCTCAAACACAATCCCAATTAATTTAAAAGTCTTAATTCCTATGTATTACACACTTAATAATTTAGTTACATTATGTCAATTTTAAGTAAAGATATTGAACATATAAGTTATATTATAACTGTTTTTCTATTTTTAGTTAGTGACCTTGACAATGACCCTAGGAGCCCCAAAACCCAACCCTATCTTCTTAAATACTTACTACAAACAAACGTTGGTTATATTATATGTCAACCTTAACTAAAGATACTGAATATATTACTGTTTTCCTATTTTCAGTAACAGTGACATTGACCCCAGGAGCCCTAAAATACAATCCAATTAAAGATATTCATAAATACTTCTTATACACTAAGTTTGGTTGCATTATGTTGACTGTTACAAAAATATTGTGTGTGTGAAACTTTCAAAGTTAAGAAGGGACAATAATCCAGCCAAATACATTACAGGGTTATGTGACTTGCAAAAATCTTTTATTCTATTGTACATTTGACAGTGAACAGGTATTCCAAGTTTGAAAGTGATAGCTATGATAGTTTGCATGTACGTGATCCAAACGTAAAACTTCAAAACTCAGAATAGCTAAAAATGACAAAGTCCAAAAATACTAAAATATCCCTCCTCCCCTTCCAAATGTGTGACTCAAAAACCCGTTTGATATACTGAAGTACATTATCCATTTATTGTTTAAAAAAAATTGAAATCAATCTAACAAAAAATGAAGAATATATGTCCAATTCTCAAAATCAACCAAAATCCATCAAAATTCATGCTTTTTACTAAAAAAAAAAAACAGGTCAGACTCAGCATCTTTAGGATACAATGTAAAGAAGGGTGTTAGATGAACAAGTGTCCAAAGTTTCAAAGTGATAAATTTGATAGTTTCCATGTAAGTGATCTAAACGCAAAACTTAACCAACGCCTCCGACCACGACACCGACGACTACGACACTCAAGTGACGACAATACCTCGTCATTTTTTTCAAAAATCAGACGAGCTAAAAATGAAAATCATTTTTTTCTCAAATTTTGCTTCAAAATTGATGTAGATGGATCGAAAATGATCTAAGAAAATGAATACCGACAACAATATGTTTATTTCAAAAATAAATATTTCACGGGCAGTTTTCAATTTTTATGATGCCATGCTGTTTGTTTTTAATCATTCAATTTATTTATTTGGGCTGTATTTGTATGCAATAAATACATCATAAACCATGATTTGTAAACGAAAATACAAAAATGATAGGACCAATGAAATATTATGATTACATTTTCTCTGTGTTTGCACTTGATGATTCCTGATTTTTGAACTGGAAGTAGTCCGGCATGTGGGCGTGGTTAGAAAGTGTTATCACGTCCCCGCAAAACTTAACCAACGCCGACTGACGTTATATCATCTTTAAATATCGGACAGGTGTTATTGGTCATATTTAATGCTAGTTGCATGATAAAGGAAGATATGGAGCGGACGTAATATTGCCGGACAGACGGACGGACGGACAGACAAACAGGCATGGCAAAACAATATATCTCCCGGAAGACATAATTAAAGTCTTTATTTATATGTATAACACACTTAAAGGTCAATTACTAAGACTAAATAGAATTTTCTCTTAAATCTGGAATTGTTACAGGGAAATATAGTTTGAAACTGACTTTTATAACTTTACAATAGCCGTGGAGTATTTCCCTGTTTGAAATACTGCTCCAGGAAAAGAAGTGAATGTTTTTGTATTTCTTTAGATTGACCTGGGTGGTCTTTTTGTCCTACTTTGGCTTTATTGCATGTTGTACACAGTCAGAGATAAGCTGCACATCATTGGAAGTAAAGTATCTTGAACTATAATTCTAAATCGGCAAACCCATTCATGTACAACCTATTTACAGCCTCTTTCTGGGAGACTTTTGGAAAATAACAAAAATATTTGAAAACTGAAAACCTACTTTCGTTTTTGAGAAAGCAAAATATGATTAATTAATGCCTTTGTTAAACTTAAATGTTCAACATAATATCCCCCTCCCCAGAATGTATGACGTATGACTCAAAAAGCCATTTGACATGTAGAAGTACCTTACTTATTAATTGTTTGTGAAAAAATTGAAGTCAATTTAACAAAATTGAAGAAGGTATGACCGATTCCCAAAATCCATAAATATTCATGTTTTAACCCCCCCTCCCCCCCAAAAAAAAACAAAACAAAAACAGGTTACACTCATCTTTAGCATACAATGTGAAGAAGGGTATTAGATGAACAAGTTTTCAAAGTTTAAAGGTGATAGTTTTGATAGTGTCCTTGTAAGTGACCTTAACGCAAAACTTAACCAACGCCGACGATGACGATGACAATCAAGTGACGGACATAGCTCGTCTGACTCATTTTTTTCTCAAAAAATCAAACGAGCTTAAAATGTATCATTATAATTCACTCATTTCAATTTTTCTTTACATGAACTACTAGTGTATGAATACTTAAGTATCATTGCATCATAACGAAGGTAAAAAAGTTGATGTAAAAAGAAACAATTATGATAAAAAGCATGTACCCCACCAACTAAAAAAATGGTGCGCTACCTTAACTCAAATCCACTCAGCACCGCTCGTCCACTCTAACCTACGCTCGCTACTCCCTACCTTATCTATGTACTACCAGTTTAAGGGATTCTGACATTATTCTCTGCAGTTAGCATATAATTGGGTGGAATTAAAAACAGATAGTTTTACTTACCTTAATGATGTGAAAAAGAACTTTTCTGTAATGTAATCTCTGCAGTTAGCATTTTCGAAAGCAAAGTAAAATTTGTAATCTTTTCGAAGCATTTTAAAGCACGACTTATTCCTTTTTTCACAACTTAAATTCCCACAAGAGCCGTATACATCTATTGGTATATATGTTTTAAGTTTTTTCAGATACTCCAACCTTCCGTTTGATGCACGGCAGTTAGATACGAATGCCGCTCCGAATTTCTCTTTTCCATTCGCATAATTCTTTTTCACGTCAGTTTTCAAATCTGGTGCATTTTCAAATGGAACCCATTTTCCATACGGCGTAACAATCGTCGATTGGTGCCGATAGGTCGCTGTCCAGTTAATGACGTCATTAAATCTGAGGTAACCTGGTGTATGTTCCGGACCTTCATGCGCATAAAAGATCCAGATTTCATTCGTTAAATTTTGTCTTTCCAAGATAAACTTTTCCGACACAGGTAGAGCTAGGTCCCATTCTTTGAACACTCTAGCATCAACTGCTTCTGTAGAGTTTGCAATATCTAATAGTTTACAGTTTTGTTCATCACACTTGTCATTTCTAAATATAGAGCTTGTTATTATATTGCCCCAACTGCGGTAAAGTAAGCCAATTGTCTTAGGACGTTGTAATGAGGTGTTTACACCGACTGCTTTGAATTTCATTTGATCAAGTATCCTATCTTGGCCCGGTACTATTTTCCATATAGATGTCACTGCACTTTCCCTCTGAGATCTGAAAAGCACGTCATCTGCCGTTACATCCTTTGCTTTGCATCCCAACTGTTGGTGAGGTAGGATTGTTTGAAATAGTATTAATGCAACGCAGAAAATGCATACAAGAAGAAATAGCCGTCTCACATTCAATGTTAACCCTTTTTTTAGATCCCTGTACATGCTGATAAGAAAGGCCACAAGAGGACTTAACACAATAAATATCACTACAGGACAGCAGTTGTCGCACGAAAAAGACGTGCAGATACGCCTATGTTGGTGTATAACAAAAGCTGAACGCGAACACGTATATACCGGTAGTCTGAACTTGACCTATGCGCTGCAACCTTTATGTTTTCCTCGGGTTTTACTGTTGTTTAACTACAAGCTATAAGTACATTCACGGCTCCGTGCTCGAAATCGGACTATAGTAGGATTTTACGCATTAAGCCTTGGCTGCACTTTTTTTATATTTATTGAAGTTCAAAATTTCTATGATAACAACTCTACGTAACAGGTAAATCAGGTTTGAAATAGTAAGTTGATATTCAAAGGTCAAACTTACTCTGTATAATACGTCGTTAGAACCAGATACTGGTATAACACGACGGAAGAGTGTCTGGTCACTTAGTAGTGATGTGAGAGGGCGGTTTTAAAACCATCAACTGTCTCTTTTTTTTTTTTTTTTTTTTTTTTTTTTTTTTTTTTTTGGGGGGGGGGGGGGGGGGGGGGGGTGTTGTTATTTTTTTTTTTTTGTGGGGGGGGGGGGGGGGGGGGGGGTTTTGTTTTAAGGATTTTTTTTTTTTTTTTTTTTTTTTTTTTTTAAAAATAATATTTTTTTTTTTTTTTTTATATTTTGGGGGGGGGGGGTGGGGGGGGGAAATTTTATTAAAAAAAAAAAAAAAAAATGGTTTTTTTTGGGAAAAAAAATTTTTTTTTATAAAAAAAAAATAATAGTGAAAAACTTTATCCACGAATGCAGTCTATGATCACAGATACTGACTGGGTAAATTGATCTGTCCGTAGAAACGGGATGGACAATCTCCTGCACCCTGTTTGTATCAATCTAGTTTTCGACTCTGAAACCAGGGAGAAGAATATTTTATTTGTTTTATAAATTAATGAAATATAGATACATGTACCAAAAGAGAATAAAAATACGAAATAAGAGAGAAAAAAGAAAAAAGCAAAAGCAAAACTATGATAAAAATAAGCATTAACCAAGTTCACACACTATTAATAATATCATAATCTGATAATATTTCAAAATAACCACGTAAAAATGAATATAAATATTAAAAAAAATATTTTAGAAATTCTTCCGGAGGCTTGAACCATTATTATCTAGTTTTCACGTCGTTCTGTGCATTACCGGTTACGCTCATTTACTATACGATAGTATTCGTGTATTTTCAGCGACATATTATAATAAAACGGAACTCCTTCTAAAATTTTACCTGCCTCTAGTGTTTTCCCTGCACGAATGGATCTGTCTTATAGATCATAGATCACGGGTCAAAATCCTTCTATAGTAATTGTAAATGGTTAAGTGCAAAACCAGACCTGTCTCTCTATCAATTGTACGGACTAAATTAGGATTTTGACCCGCGAGCAATGACCTATTAGATCAGTCAACTCGCGAGACAATTACCCAAAGTAACGGATATACACTGATTGTAGCTTCTATTCGTCGTTATTCAAAATGAAACTTATTTCTTTATTCACATAATTCTGAGAAAATACTAACCCGCCAATGCTGTTGCAAGACATAGACAAAATAATAAATAAACAACCCCCAATCGCGAGTTCTTCATTTTCAGAAGGCTGAAATACAGTACGTTTCAAATTATTGTACATGTATTGAAACAGACTTCCAATTGTGAATGTTTAAACTAAATAAAGAATTATATTCTAAAATTCCATTGCAATTGATTGCAAATGACGTAAGGCAGATTCAAGTAATTTTGGTGCGTAACATCACGTTCATTTAATATGACGTTACGTCCGGTTTCATTATAAACTTCCGGTTACGCCAATATAGGTATAACTGTTTTGTAATTTTGATATTTGCGACTAAATAGTTATCCCTTTTTCTAACGCAGTACCGATGTAACGTCGTTTCTGATTGGTGACGTCGTTTAAATTTGCGACTATTAAATACCGTTTATATAGTCTCAAAATTCAAACGGCGTTTTAATTATCGCATTTAGACACATTGTGCGTTAGGAAATACCCGAAAGTATGATTACGCCGATAATAGGAATGCGCCGATAATATGGAGTTCGAGTATACCCTTTCCTCAGTAAAATTAAAAGTTGTCACATTTGTTTGAAATTTGGTACATGCGTATATTATGCCCATCTGCGTTGCATGGTAACGTTTTTATTCACATGACGTCACGTGACGTCATTTAACAACGCCATCTGGCGACAGCGTACCGGAAGCATACCTTAATGTGGTTATTGTTATGTTATTTTGTCATTTGTGCACCTACTTTTATTTTTTAAAGCTTGCTATATTACTTGCAAAATATTCTATCAATAGATGTGCAAACTATTACACTTTAGTTAAAAAAGAATTACATTTCCGTCGAAAACGTACAGAATCAAAGCGCTGTGAGCGCTGAAGGCCTGGGGGCTATAGGTTAACTCCCCGAAAAACAACTTTTGACCTACGTGTTTTGCGCTGAACCTTACCTAAAGCGCGGGTCGAAATGTGCAGAGGACGAAATTCAATATATGACACAGAATGAATGATTCACAAATATATGGGTGGCAGGGAAGTTTGTTTTATTATAAAACGTACGTTAAATGAAAAATAATCACATAGTCAACATTATAAATTGCTTAAGCCAATAAAAATAATTCAATCTGCGCTTTGTACAACTTCAAGCGATATGATCTGATGATGTGGATCGAAAATTATTGTGTACCAAGGACAAGACCTTGAAACAGAAATGAACAAAACAATACCAGCAATGAAATATAAATACAGTACAGTACAATATGTATAACAGAGAAAAACAAAAATGATTCTGGGTCACCTTGTTGTTGTAATCGGTGAAACCGTTCAGTGGGCCTTGACATGCAGCGTCCTCGATAAATGGCGGGTGATTTTGATCACGTGAGTTCCTTCTCGGGAATGTACGTAAATTATATCTTTTTTTTTTAGAGAAATTTATTTTTAGGTAAATATATATGTAATCGTTCGTAAATAAGAAAGTTGTCAATGAAATAACATCGGAAATTTGAAAATCAAACTACAAACTCTTATATCAAGCTTCGTACGTTTCCGTAAATATCCGTACTTTTCCGTGATATGCATATGATTATCTTCCGTAATCAGCTAACAGCGCATTAATTTCTAAAACAGAAAAAAATGTGTAATGCAGCCCGTAAGCTATATACCTTCCTGCAGTCGTTTGAAGTTGTATGTACTCTTTTTATTTGTAATATGTTCTTATCATATGCGACATTCAAACAGAAGATTGATCTGGTCTGGCTTTCAGTCCCCAGGCCAAAAACGTCAGAAACGTCATTTTTCTGCTCCATGAAATTTGGCATTTCAGAGAATAACAAAAAAAAGTAGACGGTGAAAGATTTTGAAATTTTGACAATTTACTATTTTTGATATCTAAAACTGAATAATTGAAAAAAAATGGGACGTGTTCGGCTTAGATTTTTCAGTAAGCGCTCTTGAATAATGTCACTGTAACGCGAAAAAATGACGACACTTCTAGGAATAGGTAAATAAAGTGATTACGTACACGGAGAGAAAATGTCAAACAGTCACTGGACTCATTTTTCATATGTAGCTTCCGAAAATTCCAATATTTTAAAGGATGGAACAAGCAATTTCTCAATATTTCATGTTTTACCTATATATTTATGGAAAAATACTCTACCAGCTTACTAATTTCTTGAGTGTTGTCTCACAGAAGCTGTTTAAAACGGTTTTCACAACTTCTCGAAAATAAAAGTCTTATTATATATAATAAATGCTTCGTGTTCAAACCTATCCTGACAACAGAAGACCCTTTACTCGCACCGAATGATTATAACCAATTGATCCACGAATAAGAAATCTCCTTTTCAAAGGGTCATGTGCTATAGCAAAGGCAAATATGATGTTACCCATGCTTGATACACGTACTTGCAAACATGTGTGAATCAAACTTGGCATTATGAGCAAGTAAAAGTACATTATCACATTTTTCAAAAAAGTCAACGAAAATCCTTAATGCACAACCCGTATTGCTCAAAAGAATAAAATGAGCCTTCAATTTTACAAGGTACTGTCAAATTACTTTCATAACATATAATCATTAAACTTTTGAAAATGTGGCGTGCAATTAAAACTGTTTTCCGTTTGTGTGTTATTTTATCAACTAATTTATAAAACGTGACATGTATCCTGTTTTCTTTTCAAACGCATTCAAAACGAATTTTAACCATGGTAAGTGAAGTTTGTTTGTAGTTCAAAGGTGTATTGACTTGTTATCAGATACGCAGATCAGAATTGTAATGATGATTGCATACAGACTGCAGGATGTTTTGTGCTTAAATAATGATGTTTTTCTGCCCACAAATGGTGCAATTATCAAATAGTAAATGCCATTTAATATCGTGTCATACTTCAAAATATTGCATAACATATAATTTATTTTATAGAAGTGTTTATCCCACAAAATCCATATCCTTTTGTATATATCATTATATAAAGACCTTCACAAGTTAGCCGTCCTGGATTTTGTATTGTATGCTTTACCTGAAACATGAATAATTAGATCCGGGTTTAATACATGAGTCATATGAAGATTAAGTGGGTATCCACATCCATTTGATATACTAAATCGAACATAATAAACTTTGAAAAGTGCTTCAGTTAAATCACATTAAGGCGACCGTCTTTGGCAACTTTTTCATATTGCCCTTTCTTACCTGGGATCCAAACACTTCGCCTTAAAACATTGTCTCAGAGATTACAGTAGCTTGGCAATCTACTTGATCGAAAACTTAACCAATGAGACAGTCGACTTTTCCATGCATGTACATGTATACTAGAACACTATATCCTGCGGTTATGTTATGTTATGTTATGTTATGTTATGTTATGTTATGTTATGTTATGTTATGTTATGTTATGTTATGTTATAATCCAGAACTAATATATAATTTGAGTAAATTTTGCTGAAATAAAAGCCAAGTCCGACTTTCATTCTTTCCACAAAAGAGTGCTATTTTGACCAGTTTCAGCAAGCAACATTTCGTAACGTCGAGTCGTAACTGTACATGTAATTCAAAATTGAGGCATTAAAAAATTTAAGTCACCTGCAAGTAGGATGATCCTGGATTTTAGGAATTGTTTGAAGTTTCAGGTATTATCTCTGTTTATAACATTTGTATCTGTCATCAAATATTTACAAAGTAAAATACTATCAAGTTTGTGCAGTTAAAAAAACTGTCAAAGTATTCGACTTTCGGACAACATGATTATAATGCTTTCCTTTTATTCATGTGGCAGAAAAAGTGTCACAGCCAGGGCCAATACACGCCACAAATTTACTATAGGTTTGTATAGGAGCGCTGTCATTAACTCGCGATAACATTTTAACTAATAAAACTTAAAAACTCTACCCGTCGTTTTACTATATAATATATAGTAAAACGCCCAAAATGTCACAATTTTAAGTGAAAATTTTGCAGCTTATCTTCAATTTGTTCAAAAACTATAACACTTATTTTAGAATCACAAACGGGATTGAATAAAACAATCATTCTCCGTTTAAGTGATATATTTTATATAAAAATAAAGAAAGAAGAGAATGGTCTTTTTTTAAGGTTTTGTTTAACAGGTATATGACCAGCGACACGGGAAAATGGGCCTTCAGACAAAATACTTGGAAACTTACTTTCTTGTATATTTTGAATAAACAATATTTCAATATCAATATTGAAAAATTTCAGTTGCCCGAGTCCAGTACAAACAAAACTACAATAGTTTGAAAAAGTATACCTAAGGCGTCATTTTCCACTCTAAAAATGACGTCACGTACCTCATTTTGACGTCAAAACTCACTTCCATTTACATGGGCAGTAAACTATTCCGGTAATCATTTCCTAACAGCATCATTTATTTTGGTTGCAACATTATATAATCTTTCAACATATATCATATATGGTGACCTATATTATGTCTTCTTTCCACGATATGCCTTTTTTATACGGTATAGCCAAAATAAAAAAAAAAGAATCACTTTAAATCGCTGTTGCCATAGTAATGGTCTTTGAGGATTTTGAAGCCAATAGTATGTTTCTGTTGAGGAAAATATAGTGGTTATCAGTTTTTAACATTGGTTTTGCATTTAAAGAGGGTGAATAAAATGTAAATTTTATGGGTTTCTTTATCAATTATTGTCGAATAATGTAACAAATGTCCGAAGGTACATTTTCGCGCGTCGAAGGTCATATAATTTCATTTTTACGATAGGAGCTCGGTTGCTTCCGTAATGCTGGCCGAACACTTCCGAATGATTGATCTAACTGCTTCAGGCCATCGATAAGTTTTATGGCCGGACATTATGTAACATTTACCATGATCTTTAAAACGTTGTATATTGGGTTTTGTTTTACATTAAAATGCAAACTGGGTTAGAATCTTCAGGTTTTTGTTCATAAAAAGGCAAAACCTTTCATTGAAACCGGATATACATGATATCGTCTTTATAGCGAGGATCCATAAATTTTTCAGTATAATTATCACTAATATTATTTAGCTTTTGATGTTAATTTGCAACACATAAAAGATTCACTATGCATGCATTTTTATTTCGAAACACTTGCACGGGTACTTTATATTTTGTTTTACATTTCTCTTTGTCTCGAGTGAAAGGCAGGAATTCGCTCCGCTGAAATTGGTTTCATTTTATAGGTGTCAACATAGAGTTTCTTCCAGACCAAAGCTAGTTTTCATAATACACAGGTCAAAACCAGGTAGTCTTATTACTCGTATCTTTTGTCTTTCATTTCTTCCCGAAGAAATAAGCTGATTATTACATTAACAAAAAGAGAAGAAAAAAGAAACACGCAAGGTTTGATCTGTGTGCAGAGTATTAAATGACAAAATCTGTAAAATGTAACAGGTATTATTCTACTGCAGAAATGGAAAAGTTTTTTTCCTACAATAAATCATTATTTCTTCGAAAATGTTAATTACATTTTCAAGCCATGTGATGAAAAATCATATACTTTTTAAGGCATTCAACATCAAGCGTTTACTAGAGTATGTAAAATCTATTTGATATTCTGAAAAGAAACTGTTCTATTTCTCAAATTAAAAAAGCCTACCGAAATCAAATGTCAGTCTTTATCAGATCAGGAATAACACTGATTAGGAATTTAAGATCGCAAAATAAAACAAGTTGACGTACTATTTACCAGGGACATGTAGGTCCATCTATTTACGTTTCTATAGCACACCATACTTTTGCAACAGACTTGCCGTGTGCTTCTGTACTTGAAAATAACAGGTCTACAATTTTAAACAATTCTCACGAGCAAACGTGACGCACGTGTTAAGGGATTAGCCGATTATGAAAAATCAAGTGCACACTAGATTATGTCAAAATTCACGAATTTTGTAGCTTTTGGATTATTCTGTGACTATTTTTAAGACTGATGATGTGACTGTAATGAAATAGTGCTACTAGTTAAAACATTACTATTATTATTATTAGTTGCAAGTAATGTGAATGATAATGCTGAATTTTCTTTATCTTCTGGTAGAAATGATAAAAATTAAAACATAAGATTTTCACAAAAGTTACGCGTCAAGTTCAATATCTCCCTTAGGCAATATTCCAGTACAATCGATAATCAATGATTTATGACCCTGACCGTTATTTACGGATATTACCGAACCGTAGTTGTTTCCGTAAACTCCTAATCCCCAAAACTTATCGATTGCCTGCTGATATACGCTTGACACTTTTTCTGCCGTATGTGCCACAACAACGAAATAACTGCAATGATGGAATGCATTCTCATTACAAATATCAAATAAAACCACCCAAAGCATCACTGTAAAGTTGAATTAAATTTATCATTTAGTTAGTAGGAGATGCCACGGAAGTGTGATGAACTATTTGACAGACGGACGGGTGACAGACGCACGATGGATGACGAGTGATGGGAGAGGTCACTGCGTGTTCTGGGTGAACTAAAAATACAGGAGAAAGTAAATTTATGCGAATATAATTCAGTGCTAGCTCGCGAAAAACAACGATACACTATATATAATTTACGAGAGCATAAGACATAACGTGAACCTTAGAGTTAGTGAAATAGTGTCGTACGTAGCATCCTCATAAACGCATTCTAAGTAACGACTTACGATTTTTTCGATTTCCCGGCCGCTGATCTCAGATTAGCAGGACTTTTCCGTGCCTTGATTGGAAATCAGATATTTTACGATTTGGAATATTTTTCATCTAACCTTAAAGATCCAATACTAAGGAAAGCGAAAATTCAAATATACTTTAAAAAACACAGAAATAAGTTATTTTTAATAAAAATGAAAGTTGGTATGTAGAAATTCTATATTATGTACAATTATATTTCTATGCATTATGAAGAAAGTTAAAAAGACCTGGGTGGTCATTTTGTCGAATCACTGAGATTTCAACATAAAACACATACTTTTCTTCGTGTTCCAAACACTTTCTCTAAATTTTAACGTGACAATCTTCATTATTTAGTGTATTGCATAAGGTAATGTAGTTGCCATTGAAATAATTGTCACTTAATTTTCGCTTAGTAGTGGACCTTTAAAATGATTTTCCAAAAGGGTTGAACAATAATTAAGCTTTAAAAAGGGAAGAATTCATGAAGGCACCCGATTTGTGGAATACTGTAGTGGGCATATTTCTGCCAAGTTGGCGAAATAGCTATGACGATAAAGTTCTTTTTAAATGTTATTTCGATAGTTATATACCATGAAAAACATTTTGAATGATGTTCGGCTGCGTTACCAACTGTGCCAACCAGCATCGATATTATCACGTCTTTCGTTTAGGCCGTTGTATTATTTTGTATATACATGTATACTCTAGCTCATCTCACAACGGCTGTAAACTTTTATTTATATATATAGTACTGTGAAATAATAAAACAAATAATGCTAAATTAAGAAGATACATGTAGATCAAATGTATCGAATATTATTCAAAGTTTAGATGGTCATTTCTTTCTGTTTTGTTGTGTAATGTCATAACTTGTTGACTTTTTCGGGACTATACAGAGGCTTACTACGTTTCTCGGTAAAAAAAGACGAATCCTTGATTATATATGCCTGGAGAACATCAATTATTTGATCATATTTACATTGCAACGGGGAGTATGGCACTTCCGTGTTAAAAGGATACAGAGAATAGAAATTATCAGTGACATGTAGTCAAGAACTGAACGTCATCTCTCAAACGTCGTTCTTTTGACGTTCAAGTGGTATCATTCACGCGTTATTTGTGAAAATCTAGGACGAAGACGTCCTGTTTTTATTTCATTAAGTGTGTTCAAATATCATCAAATAAACACTGTCAAAATTACATGAACTTTTACCGTCACAATTTTGAAATGTTTTGTAAAAACGACAAAAAATCGTTGAAAATTAATAACGTTTCAAGCGTTATTTCAATTGCTTCAAGCGGAATCATGACATGCCTTGTGAAAGAAGGAAAATATTTTTTACTTGGATGTATAATACATTTTCTGATGACTTTGATAGAATTTACAGAAAGAAAATATGTAACGTATAAATAAAGCTATATGAGAATAACTTTATGACGGGATGGTTCCGGTACGCTGCCACTAGAGGGCGTTGTTAAATGTCGTCATGCGACGTCACAAAAATAGAAACGTAACTATGCGACGCAGATGGACACGATATACGCATGTGCCAATTTCTAAATAAATGTGACAACTTTTAATTTTACCGACTAAAGGTAATGACTCACCTTAAATCATTCAATTTATCTATTTGGGCTGTATTTTTATGCAATAACTACATCATTAAATGAAATGTTTTGATTACTTTTTCTCTGTGATTGCACTTGAGGAGTCTTGCTTGTTGAACTGGAAGTAGTCCGGCATGTGGGCGTGGTTACAAAGTGTTATCACGTCAGTGACGTGATATCATTTTAAAATATCGGACGGGTGTTATCGGTCAGATTTAATGCTAGTTGCATGATAAATAGAGAATATTAGGTTACTGTCTTAGTGTGATTGAATTTATTAGGCGAGTTGGAGAAAGGTTTATACGGCGAGGCTCTGCCGAGCCGTATAAACTTTTCGGAGACGAGCCTAATAAATTCAATCACACTAAGACGGTAACCTAATATTCTTTTTATCCTACCTTTTACATAAAAATGTCTTTTTCGTTGTTTTTTATTAATTAAGATTAAATTCCAGCTTTAAAACTGTCTGTCGCTATGACGCGTATGAATACATTACATCACAACCCAGTTACACATTTATTTCGATCAAGTTAATACACTACACAAACACGTCCGTGTTAGACTGAAGTGAAACAACATGCAAAAATAAAATTTAAAAAGCTCAACACCTAAAACTGTTATTTTAAGCTATTCTAAACTGAATGAGATAAACTTCACTGGTATGCTTTATTTAATTTCTGCTACTGTGCTAGTCATATAAGTGACGTCAGTCAATACAACATGTGTCATGAACAGTGATGACGTGAAATATTCACTAAAAATACCGGATTTTAACATTTGTTAGCCATTCAGGTGATAACCACGATTACTTACTGATTGCATTTATAAATATGGACATTTTGAACACTGAAGACTGCACCATAAAACTGTATAGATTCTAATATGTGCTATAAGTGCGAGTGGGTGGGGTGTCGCTGAACTGGACCCTGGACTGGAGCTGACTGTGGTAAATAGAAATGTCATGTATATCTACGGGACGCGCTTAGTTGCTTGATACTGACTCGGTTGGTCTGAGACATGTAGTCAGCAGTTGCTGATAGAAGATTCGAACATCATTTGTTTCTCTTCGAAAACAGGACTCTTGGCATAGAGATGGACTGGAACAAAAACCAAGTTGCAAAAAACAAGTGGAACATATATTCAAATATGAGTCATTCGTGCCAGATATTCAAACTGTATTCAATGATAGTTTTAGGATAACATCTTTTATTCAAGAAATAGGCCTACGGTGATCCCGTAATTTCTGGACCAGATGTTTCCTGATGGAATGATTGACACAGTGATTGAATGACTCAAATAAACAATATTGTACAATATCATATTAAAAGAAAGGACTTCAAATCTTGCAATACTGACAAACTTCAATCCTTCCAGTGACAAAAAAATATATTTCAATACTCAATCAATAGGCTAACTTGTTGATCTAATATCACCTACCTATCATAACTTTACAATGTATGATAAGCTGAAAATTATTAGAAAGAACTTTTAAGAAGTAAGACACAGGAGCTCATTAGTGACTTTATGACTAAAATGGCTAAATGTTAATAAGTTCTTGTTTATCTTTGTGATGCATGGAGATTAATGTTTTCTGGCATATTAAATTTTAAGAATAACATATCTACATGAAAATGATCACTGAGTGACTTTTTGGTTATAGGCCCTACCACAGTTCATGTTTCAATCAAATACTTGGATATTTAACCATTTGGTCAGGGTCTATATAATAAAAACATCTTGCTTGGGATAAACCCTTTGAATTCAACAACAATGGTTTATCAGCAGATCAAGCATGCATCTTTCTTAAATATTTGCAGTTTTTCAAGAATTAAATATATCTATACAAACTTGCAACATCATGGGTGTTAAGGTGCACAGACATTCAATTTTCAATCAAATACTTGGATATTTAACCATTTGGTCAGGGTCTATATAATAAAAACATCATGCTTGGGATAAACCCTTTAAATGCAACAACATGCAATGGTTTATCAGAAGATCATGCATGCATTTTTCTTAAATATTAGCAGTTTTTCAAGAATTAAATAAATTTACACAAACTTGCACGTGGCATTCCCTGTTTGATATTATTTTTGTTTTTTTGCAACATCATGGGTGTTAAAGTGCACAGACATTCAATTTTCAATCAAATACTTGGATATTTAACCATTTGGTCAGGGTCTATATAATAAAAACATCATGCTTGGGATAAACCCTTTAAATGCAACAACATGCAATGGTTTATCAAAAGATCATGCATGCATTTTTCTTAAATATTAGCAGTTTTTCAAGAATTAAATAAATTTACACAAACTTGCACGTGGCATTCCCTGTTTGATATTATTTTTGTTTTTTTGCAACATCATGGGTGTTAAAGTGCACAGACATTCAATTTTCAATCAAATACTTGGATATTTAACCATTTGGTCAGGGTCTATATAATAAAAACATCATGCTTGGGATAAACCCTTTAAATGCAACAACATGCAATGGTTTATCAGAAGATCATGCATGCATTTTTCTTAAATATTAGCAGTTTTTCAAGAATTAAATAAATTTACACAAACTTGCAACATCATGAGTGTTAAAGTGCATAAACATTCAATTCTAGTTAATTCTAGTTTAATTCAGATATATTTACTGTATATTTTGGCAGAGAGAGAAAGATTAAAAACAGTGAAACAATTAATTTTGACAATTTAATACAGCATTTTCTTATTTGAGAAAAAATCATGATTAGATCTACCAGTATTTATGTATTTTGAAAATGACATTTGTTGATGTTGAAAATTAAATAATTACTGCAGTATACAAAAGAAAACTCATGTTTTTATTTTCATTGTGTCAGCATTTTAATCAATGTTTAATTGTTTACATGTACTTCATGACCAACAAACTAGGTCATGAAAGTAGTCCGTCATCAGCTGTTACTAAGGCCAGTGAGGAAAGTTTTTCGTAAAGCTGTCCTAAATGATTTAAAACTTGTCATTCATCTTTGATTTTGTACAAAATGACAATATAAGTACTAGCTATAAAAGCATGTGTAAAATGGCACATTGATATGAGTTGTAGCGTTTTAAAATCACTTTGATAGCCGATTAAAAGTTTAAAAATGGCGGCTAAAAAAAGAATGTCAGTATGGCAGACCGTTGCCATGTCGTGTAAAGCTTGCCTGTCGTGTAAACCTCATGTTTATACGACAGGCCGATTTTGTACAAATAAAGCAGTGATGGTAGGATAAAATTAAAACGCCGTTATTATTACGTTATTTAATAGTCGCAAATTTAAACGACGTTGCCAGTCAGAAACGACGTTACATCGGAACTGCGTTAGAATAACGTTATAACCATGTGGAAATCTAAAACGATTTGCGTATTTCATCTACTGAAGAAGACCAGTAGGCCGAAATATTAAGTAAAGAGTGAACGAATGTTAAATAAATAATGTTTAAGCTTAATACGAATCCTTTACTGTTGTAAAAGAAGATGTCTTTAATAAGCTAAATAAAGGATTTACGAAATACATTTTAGTATTTACGAAACGCAAATAAATGTTTATTAATTAAAAGAAAACTTAACATTAGAGTAAATAAAGTGTCGATTTCTATAAAAAGTTTAATGCAAACTTACCTTTCTGAGTTTAAGGGTTTCATTAATTTATTTTTAGTGAAGTTAAAGGAAATCCCACACTGACCAGTCTGAACGCCTCCTGTTTACTATTTAAAACTTTGATTGCTATGTCAGGTTACAATAAATACACACATAGAAAACAGCCACACAAAAGTAACACGCTATTGATTAAAAGATCATATTTAATATAAAGGTTTTAGTGTCGTTACATATCATACACATGCAAAAATTCATTTATTGCGTTGCGCCTTAGCTAATCGCATGTTTGAAGTCACGTGACTCGAATAATAAAGTATAAATGTTTAACTACCTGTATAGTTTTTAGGAAACGCAGCCACTGTTAACTGTCTGGCCTTTATTTTTGTTTCCCCTGAGCCAAAGCATGGCTGTCAACTGTCCACACTTAACTTTGTTAACACTCTAGATATCTCACATATAGTCATTACAGATACTGGTCAGCCTGTTGTCTCAATGACTTCTAGGTAAATTTCAAATCTTGGTCACCCGAAACCAGAAACTAAGTAACACGTTCAAATCAAAGAAAATCATTGTTCACACTCTAGAAGTCATATTGTATAACTAATCATCATTAAAATTGGTCAGAATGTTTTAACTGCTTTCCCGTTTTTTTACTGCTCAGCAAGTCGCATTCTCAGTTTTATTTTGTGTTCCTTACTATTCTACAATTTTTTATTTTCTTAAATCACTCCCGCCTTGCGACCTTCCTGTCTGAAAGAAAGGCCACAATTTTTGGAGTTTTTAGCAAAAAGAACTTGAAAATTAAAAATATTGTATCATTGTATTAAAGCTGCTCGCTCTCAGTTACCGTTGAATTTTTTTTTTAAAATTGACATACTAAACATAAATATAAAATTAAAGGCTAGAATCAAAATAGAAGCAAAACTCTAGGTAGGAATTTGCAGAATTGAAAATGTCGGTTACATGGCACTGCTACACTATATGTTTATATTGGAATTTCAAAAGCCTTTTGCAACGCTTTTGAATTTGGTAGCGTATTATTTGAAATTAAGAGATATACGTGTTGAACCGTATATGTCCCGGAACGTATATATCACACGTGTGTGATATATTCGACCGTAAATATAACACGTGTTTAATGTGACATATTCGTTTGGTCATTTTTGACAGTTTACACCGAAACGTGTCTTTTTCACACGTGTTATATATTCTGTCGAATTTTTCACACGCGTGAATTTCGGCGAATTTTTCACACGTGTGATATATTCGTTCTCTCTTTTGACAGTTTACACCGAAACTTATACTTTAGTGTATAAAACTACTAATTATACTTTTGTAGGAAGTGGGAGGCAACCCACCCGTCCCTGGGCCGTTTACCGGAGCCGTTGTAACAAGTTTAGGAACCCCATATAAAAAACCCCGGTCATTATTTTTTTGAAGAATAGTGACCCCCAGGAACTATGACGATTTTAGGTAGATTTGAATCGAAGAAACTAACTGTTACACAAAAGGATATTGTAGCTGCAGGGAAATAAAGAGATACGATTGTTTCATTCACAATTTTCAATCCTGTGTTTGACCTTTATTCTCTGAATGTGACCTTGACCTTAGACATAGGGACCTGGTTCTTGCACAATACACCCTGTCTTATAATGGTATGAAAATCCTTCAGTACATCCTTCAGTACAAAAACTCATTCTTCAATTTGACCTTTAACCTCAAACTGTGACCTTGACCGTAGGCATAGGGATTTGTTCATCTGTAGACTCTTCGTCTCATTAAGGTAAACATTTAGCATTGTTACATCAATATCCCTTCAAGTATATAGAAGAAATGTTCCGGACAAAGTCATTCTTAATTCGACAAATGACACTCCTTCTCATTGAGGTTAACATTTATGCCAAATATAAATACGATTGCTCCTTGCATGTCAAAGTTATGGTCCGGAAAAAATCAGTCTGGACGGACGCACAGGCTCACAGACGCACGGATGCACATACACCGACTGCCAAAAGCGGCGACTATGTCGAGCTCACCGCAAGTGGGCTCGACAAAAATGATTGAGGGTCATTACCATCTTACGGTTACTTTACATTGTTTCACCGGCCATCAAATATATCAAGTTTGATCTGTGTTTAATCTGTGATAAATGTATTGTGTTACACAGAAAAAAATGTATAGTGATGTTTTATAATCAATACTGTTCTGAGATAATTTCCTGTTAATAACCACTCAAGGGCCACACGAACGCAACCGATAACTTTCAAGAACACCCGATCGAAATTTGACCAAACATTATTTATACAAATTAAAGACATAATACAGACCACACCGGTAATGTCTAATTCCCATACAATGTGTTGGGACCGATCGGATCGACTTGGTTGTGTTAAGCAGAATCTATGCGGCATAACTTAATCAACCATATTTGGTTGTTTTAAATATGTGTTTTTTTTTTCAAATTGATCAAAATGTGACGTATTAGTTGAAAATTTCGTTATTTGCCCTTTTCTGCATGTGAGATATTCGTTTTCGTGTTCCTATAAAATTCGAAGTCAAACGTATACATTATTTAGTTTCTTACATGAGCACGAGGTTCAGATCGAAATATCCGTCACTGAGGGTGACTGTTTTGGCGGGAACGAGGCTCTGCCGAGTTCCCGCGAAACAGTTTCCCGAAGTGACGGATATTCGATCTGAACCAAATCCATTTCATGGAAGAAACTTTTTCTTGCATACCGTCTGGCACTTTGAAATAGATATTTAAAAACAAACTTACCGAAATGAGCATTTTGATATAAAAACAAACATTCTTTAGATGTTATGTATGGGAAAGTGACGTCACATTGTTGATAACGTGACGTCACATTGTTTATAACGTTACGTCACAAGTAAGCACGTAAGTCGTCTTACACGGGGGTGGGGGGGATCGGGGGGGGGGTGTAAGATGAGATTTTCCAGCACTGGTAAAAACTGCAGATATCCCCATCTGGTATGCAAGAACACATATTATGTGCCATATACGTTTTCGACCGAATATATCACACGTGTGACATATGCGGTCGATTTTTTTCTCTCGTGTGATATCTACGTTCCATTACATATACGGTTCAACATACGTGACATGAATTTATACTGGAGCCTTTATATATGACTATATGTTCTGAAATACGTTATTTTCATACAGTTTGAAGAACTTTATTTTTTTACCAAAATTTGAGAGCGAGCAACTTTAAAATAAGTAATGTATCTTCGTTGTAGTACAATGAGTTAACTACAATAATTACGTATAATTATTTTTCTTTCTATTCTAAGACGTACTGTGGAATTGGTATATGTTAGTAACAACTGTCCCCATTATGTCAATACCCACATTTTATGTACTCTAGTCTTGTAGCTGTTACTGTCATGTTGTTATATATGTAACCTGACAGAAATAAAATGGGTGTTGAGCTGAGTTGAGTCTAAAACTAATTATCACAAAATTAGCCAGCATGCTCGTTTTCATGACGATCTCAAGGCTGTAGTTAAACCTGAATCTCATAAAGACCAAGGTTGAATTTGGATCTCATAAAGACCAAGGTTGAATTTGGATCTCATAAAGACCAAGGTTGAATTTGGATCACATTCGGTCATTAGTAGGTCCTGCATTCAGGTGAGCGATGCAGTGCCAAGGTGACACATTTTGATGGCAGTTCTAGTCAAATCAATAAAATCGGTCGATTTTGATTGTCCTTCTTGTTTTATTTTAACCTCTGAAAAATCGTATTCCAAAGCCTAATACAATACATGTCTTCAACTCTGCATTTAATACAAGACATCATTATTTCTTTGGGCAACGCTATCTTCTTTGCTGCCATCCGCAGCAACTTTCCTACTTTTAGTGTTTGACCCAATTTGCCCACCAATCGAATCGCTCAGATTTTCAAATAAACGTCTTTTTTAATAAAACTAACTACTGAAATCACTTAATTATTAAGAGTTTGCTCTTCATAGAAAGCACTTTAGCTCCGCTCAAAATACATGTCGGTCGTTATGCAAAAGCTCAAATGCGACTAAACACTAAGTAAGTTAGAGTTTATTAAGTCAAATTTTAACAATAAACAGACCCCGGTCGCTTGCTACCGCTCGTTCCCTTAAGGTTTCTTAATTGTTAAAATTTGACTTGATAAACACTAACTTATACATAATGATTTTATACATGCAGTATTTATATAATGAAATATAAAATGTAAAATATGGCATTGACTGGTTTATGTCAAGAACATTAATATTCAAATGTTTATACTTGTGTGTTCCTAGTTTATATTATTTATACTTGTCGAGGGTTGATCACGAAACTATTGTATCTGCTTCTTTTTTATATGCAGATACAATAGTTTCGCGATCAACACTCGTTGTGTGTTCCTAGTTTAAATTGTATTTCTCAATCTCAGTGATTACCTGAAGGTCGTGTGTTTTAATTTCGGCAGTACCATTTGGCCGCGACATTCACAACCTCTACCGTATCAGAACTGCAGGAATCAGTCATTTAGAAGTGTTCTTCGATCGATGATAAAATACAAATGTAAATAAATTCAACTAAAGAAACTTTCATAGCCACAGAACATATCGTTGGTAACGATATTTCTTGGGTTCTACCAACACGAACAAAATATTGAATGTTACATTATACGGTGCCCAAATTGTTGTTCAAGTTTGTTGTGAGTAAAATGCCTTGTAATTGACATGTACTACCGAATCGAAAACGTGTGGACCTCGTCACCAATATAGATGAATATTTTGCATTGTGTTGATATATTATCTAAACAAAAGCTATATTCTGACTCAGAAATTACTATTTAAGAATTCAAAAAGGTTCTAAGTCCCTTACAGAGCAATCGTTTTAATTTTTAGGAACAGGTGCGAACCAGAACCAGGCTTTTTTACCTAGGGACTTTTCGGACCTTCACTATGTATTTAATTGCTAATTGGTTGAAAGTACACGGACGAAATTCATTTTGACATAATTACTGGATGAAAGATCATGATTGAAATGGGGTGAAAAGAATCTAGATATAAATTACATCTGAAATATTTGATAAGAAAAACATTTCTGATAATTTTGCCCCGACAATAGGGATGGTGTCATTCAGCACCAAATTAATGGCATATAGTATCGGACTAGGACGATTCTTCAACATGAAGTGTATTTAATCAGTCGGTGAGGGTTCGATAACCGCATTGGCCGAAAACCTTATAATGTAGGAGTCTATATAGATGTATTTAGAATATATTGTTCTTATACCGATACTATAGTATCAGGTAGGGAAACAAAACATGCTGAGGTGAACAATGTCAGAATATTTACTTTTGACTAGAGTACGATTTGGATTTGGTATAGGTTTTTGGGTCTCAAAATATGAAGTAGCTGGTGTTTTGTAAAACACGTATAACGTGTCGCCCTCTTACACTTGGTCACAATAGCCAATAAGTTCGAGACAAAATCTAAGTACAAAAAGGGGCATAACTATGTCAAATATGACCTTGACATACAAAATGTGGCGATTCACGACCATTTTGTTATAAGCAATGCCATTCTGAAGTTTGATAAAGAAATCTTAAGAAATAGCAAAGTTGAAGCCAACGTTAAGTTTTCGTGATAAAAACTATGTACAAAAAGGGGAATAACTTTGTCAAATATGACCTTGACCTACAACATTTGGCGGCATCACGACCCTTTTGTCATAAGCAATACAACTTCAAAGTTACCTAGCCACTGTCAAAGCAAAACCTAAGCATTGCTAAAATGCATATTTAAATGTTTAATTGTATAGACTGGCAACGTTGAATCTTTCGTGGTTTTAGCAGATGTATAATTTAGTTTGACACTGACCCCTTGGTTAGGACCAGGGTCTCGGCCACGATGCACCATTCCGATAAGGTCCGTAAACAAAACACGTATCATATAAAAGAACTGACTCATGTACATATCTTAAACTATTTCGTGGAGAAAGGTAACTTTCAAAAAGGGATCTTTCTTCATTTCCATTATAAAATCAAGTACATGTACATTGTACAAGTGATACAATTTATGCATGGAAATTGGCCAATAATACATTCATTTTGTATGGAGTAAATTGGCACTATCAAATTGTTAAAACGGTATTAATGATATAAACATCATTACTCTTGGCATTTATTATTGTATGTATAAGTCATATACAACTTTATTTAATGCACACCTATATATTATTATAGGAGTCAGTTCGTAGCATATATTGCTATTACCTGTTGAATGCTTAATGTTGTGTTCAATGACCTATGTATCTAACGGGTGTCCAGCTCCAAGAATCTGTACACACACTATTCCCGCGCCACCATTGTGCTAAATTCGGAACTGAGAGCCTCGGTTTGTCGGGGTCCCATAACATTGTGCAAAGTCGACACCAAAACTTTGTATTTATAAACGATCCCGTGTTCTTCCACCGGAAATACTTATTATATTCTGCGTCATTTTCTGCAACCTTTAGAAGATAGTTTGCGAGTTCCTCTGGACCCGGAAAATCGTCTATATGTATGTAAGATCCTGGAGGGGCCACGCGTTTGTAATCATCCGGGTGTGCACCCATTACAACCGGAACGACGTCGTTACTAAAAGTAAAATAAAAGTACGACTTCAGTTAAAAATGTTTTTCAACTCATGAACGAAAACGTAGATTGCTGTTTTGGCCATTTAAATGCTTCAAATGTAAAAGGTGAGACAACAATATTGAAAATATATACAGTAAACTCCATTTATATCTGTCACAGACAATACACACGAACTATTTTCCTGATCAGTGTCACTGCCAGGGTCATGTCGAAGTTTGATTCTCGTTTACACTGTGGACGGATATACATAAGAAAATTGCACAGGGCCGAGCATATAGCAGCTCCACCAAATCGTCAAGGCGATAGAAGATGCATACGACCAAGGGCAATCCACAAAGTTTTATTACCCATTTTTTCCCGCAAGATGCACTATGTTGATTACTGTTGATTTGATTTACCGCGGAACATTTCATTTAAATAAGTCACCAAGAAATTGTCTGGACACTTCGGAATTATGACTTGAATTAAACACCAAAATAAGAGCCCTAAAGTTCCATTGATACATCTATGGTAAAGTAGTGACATCAAAGTGACAGGGTTTACCTATGCAAACTCCTCATGGACCTTAAAACGGTCTGGTTTAACATTACTTCAAGAATTCGGCAGTCAGACAGTGCTGGTAATTATGTCTGGAGTGTCTCTCCAGTAAAAAAAAATTATTTATGTCTTCTTGACGCCAGTTCAGTTCACTCGAAGTTCATTTGTAGCATAGAACTAGCCGTTGAGCTTTTATTATAAGGCCAAACATTACTTAACTACTATAACTACGAACACCTTTTGATTGATATTGTCTGGCAGAGCCAGGTCCTGCCAAACGTGTTATTTTCAAATATGTATTTTAATATTTTCATAGAATAAGATTATCAGATCAAGTTCAAATTAATAATGATACAAAGTTGGACAATGAAAACCACCTAAAACAATTGTTAGACTACAGCATGAGTAGGTATAGATAGCAAGAAGGGAGGTTGGGGCGGATAGGGAAATAAAATGTAAACGATACAAATTACAAATCCAAATCCAATGTTCCGGGTACGTCTTTTCTCTGAGTGGGCGCTTTCTACACGATAACTACAAGTTAATTGAGCCTTACGATTGGTCGAGATCTGAGATGCTGCGAGCTTGCTTGCAAAGCTTATATGATATGATGCGGTCACGTGTAAATATAAGCTTGGCAGGGATTAAGTTTATCATAATCTGCATCTGACCTATATATGACAAAGCACTAGGAAGTAAATGGGTGGCTATCTATTCCTATACATGTATAATGTATATCAGGTTTTAAGTACACTGCTATCTGCGAAACATAAACGAATTTATATACAATATAAATTATTATTTTATTTAGCTAAGAAGTCATAATTCAAATAATTAAATAACACGGATCTTTTGCTTTGGAAGAACTAATATAATAATTATTTCTCACAGGTCTGTTTTTACAAGAGAACATTACTTTTTCTATCAGCATCACACTTTTTGCATGTATCGGCCATTATACGGTATATTTGTAACATTTCAATGCAATAGAAAGCAATGAAAATATCATTTGTCATTAAACTGTATTGAACAAGAGCTGCCGTGACTCGGACACTCTGTTCCATTACTTGAAATTCTAGCAACAGGACATAATTGTGTGAAGATAAATAAAGAACCCTTTTGTCATAAGCAATACTACTGTAAAGTTTGATGAAGAAATCTTAAGAAATGGCAAAGTTATAGCCAACGTTAAGTTTGTGTGACGGACGGACAAAGCGATCCCTATGTATTGCCTTTACTCCGAAAGGGCGACACAAAAAGTACATATGTTTCAATGCTAGTACATTTGTATTGATAGAGGACTTAAAGACGTTTACTACAATTTCCTACCTAGGGATAGTGCAAAAATTTCCTCTATCATAGAAATTATTCAAACTTGGCACAAGTTGAAGCATTCTCGTACGTCCAGAGCATTCATTACATAATTTCATGTTTGTCTGAAAGGTTGACAAACCACTGATACATGAGGATAGTTTAAAGTAGATACCGTAAAATCAAAATCAAAGGTAAACGACCTTGATCTTGAATTTTTTTTTCTGTCCTTAAAATTCAGAAAAAATAACAAAATGCTGTGTTCTGGGGCCGGTGACATACGATTTGTATTTCAGATTACTGTTTTACACTTGATTCTAAATCTAAATGCAAAGTTTGACAATTAATATATTAATTATATATTAACGGACAAATGTTGGCCCTTTATACATACAGGAAACTATAGCAACCCACGGAGCAGGATGTTATTTTGATCACATCATGGTTTGTTGGCTATAACTTTGCCATTTCTTAAGACTTCTTCATCAAACTTTACAGTAGTATTGCTTATGACAAAAGGGTCATGATGCCGCCAAATTTTGTAGATCAAGGTCATATTTGACAGAGTTATGCCCCTTTTTGTACTTAGATTTTGTCACGAATACTTAACGTTGGCTATAACTTTGGCTCGTTTTGGGGAGGCTGCGTTTTTGGTATGTGGCATTCCCTGTTTGATATTATTTTTGTTGTTAATCTTTGTATTTATCTGATGTTTAAGTAATTATTAAGGTAGCGTTATTTTCCTTAGTGGTTGGAGTGCATGTTTTTTTTTGTTTTTTTTCATTTTTCATTTTTCGAATGTTTCACTTTATTGGGATGCCATTTTATTGTAGTATACTGACACTAATAATTCATGTAAAGTCAAAAATATAAATTAGTGAATTATCATAAAGGACGAATACATTTTGAAACGTTTTCTTACTCGTTGACGAACAAAGGCATTGTGACGGTAACAGTGGAAATAAAGAAACTAAAACATTGCTTACAACATAATAAACATACTATTGTTATAAAAATGTATATACACTACAATAGTATTGCAACCCAACGAATGTAAAAACAATTGATGTAAAAAAAGAAATGAAAAATAATAAAACATGCACCCCACCTGCTAGGGAAAATGGTGAGCTACCTTAAATCCAGTCCACTCCATTCCATTCCACTCTACTCCATTCCATCGTCCGTCTGTACTCTACCCTCTGCTCGCTAATCTCTCCAACTTATTAATGTACTACGAGTTTGAGTCTTTTTTTCTTCGCAATTAGCATATAATCAGATTATTTGATTAGGATGCCATAATGTTTGGGTGGATTTTAAACAGTTTTACTTACCTGAATGCTGTGGCAAAGAACTTTTCCGTAATGTAATCTCTGCAGTTAGAATTTTCGAATGCAAAGTAAAATTTGTAATCTTTTCGAAGCATTTCAAAGCACGAATTATTCCTTTTTGCGCAACGCAAATCTCCACAAGAACCGTATACATCTATTGGTATATGTTTCCTTAACCTATTCAGGTACTCTAACCTTCCGTTTGATGCATGGCAGTTAGATACGAATGCCGCGCTGAATTTCTCTTTTCCATGCGCATAATTCTTTTTCACGTAAGTATTTGACTTTGATGCATTTTCAAATGGAACCCATTTTCCATACGGAGTTACAATCGTCGACTGGTGCCGATAGGTCGCTGTCCAGTTAATGATGTCATTTAGTCCGTGGTAACCTGGTGTCGATTTCGGACTTTCAAGCGAATAGAAGATCCAGATTTCATTCGGATACGTTGGTCTTTCAATTATGAGATTATTCGCAACACGTTGAGTTAAGTCCCCTTCTTTGAACACTCTAGCGGCAAATTCTTCACCAGAGTTTGCAGTATATAAAATTTCACAGTTTTGTTCAGCACATTGCTCGTCTTGAAATACAGATTTTCTAACTCTATTGCCCCATCCATTATAAAGTAAGAGAATTTTCTTAGGACGTTGTAATGAGTTGTTTACATCGACTGCTTTGAATTTTATTTGAGCAATTATCCGATCTTCGTCCGGCACTATTTTCCATATATATGTCACTGCACTTTCCCTTGGAGATTTGAAAAACGCGTCATCTGCCGTTAAATTATAAGCTTTGCCTTCCGACAGTTGGTGAGGTAGGATTGTTCGAAATAGAAATAAAGCAACCCAGTATATACATGCAAGAAACAAAAGTCGTCTCTGTATTGTCCTGGTTCTAATTGGAAGCATAGTTACACTCTATGTCTTTTTAAAAATCCATGTACATATTGGAAAGAAGTGACACAAAATGACTTAACACAAGAAATATCAATACAGGATAGCAGTTGACGCACGAGAAAAACGTGCATAATTTGGGTAGTGTTTACGCCTATATTTCGTGTATAACATGGGAAGATAAACCGTATAACACCTAGTACCTGTACAGCATCACATTTAATGCGGAAAGTAAATGGTAAGGTCTTGGACTACCTGTATTTGTTTACAAAAATCATTTTTGAATGTCGAGGTTTAGAGCTAGATCTATATAAGGAAGATTAACATTTGTTTTTAAATTTACGTAAGTTAAAATGAAATTTTATATAGAAACTGTTATGAGAGAAACGTTTCAGACGTTCACTATATGTTTGATTGCTGATTGGCTGAAAATACGTGGACACACACGGTACTATTTCTCTTGATATAATCACTGGGTGATAGATGGTGTCATTCAGATGCAAATTAATAACAGGTAAAAATGCTGCTATTATATGTGGGACTAGGATGATTCTTCAACGTAAAATGTATTTCAGCAATCGGTAGGGTTGTGTTTCCGCTATGGCCGAAAACCTTACAGTGTAAGTCTTTGGAAATGTATTTATTTTACATTGTTCTTATATCGGTATAGTATGAAATAGGGAAGCAAAACATGCAGCGTTTAGCTATGTCAGAACATTTATTTTGGACTAGAGAATGATTTGGATTTGGTATGAGTTTGTTGGTCTAAAAATGTGAAACAGAAGTCGTATTTAGTCGACAAACTTCAGGAAGACTTAATAAATGGTACAAATTTATGTCCGAAGGGTACTAGCTATTGTGCTTAGAAGGCGTGATATAATTATATAAAAAACGACATTGCAAAGAATGGTATATTTTTTATCATCACTATGGGATCTAAACGAAACACGAGGGACTGCATCTCGCCTTATCGTTTATATTTATACCACTTATTAGTGAGACAACAAATTTCTGTTCCGAATAAAACTGACAGAAAGACGGCTTTATTCACATCTATACCTAAGAAAAGTTATTACTTGTAAAGTCTGTCTGAACACTCATGCTTCAATGTGTTATCATGCTCGTGATTTCAGAGGCGGTGTAAGACACTGGGGAAAATGAAAGGAAACTATTGCCATGATTAACAGCTATGGACTGTGTCTAGCACCTCGGAAACAAATCCCTTCTAATATGAAGAATTAATGCACAGTGAAAACATATCGCACCATTTATCATGTCGAAGCATGCTAAAAAGACAGTTGTGTCCGACCCTCGTATTGTGAGTTTCTTCTACCATTGTCACTGATGTTTAAAAAATAATTTTTATCCTACCATCACTGCTTTATTTGTACAAAATCGGCCTGTCGTATAAACATGAGGTTTACACGACAGGCAAGCTTTACACGACATGGCAACGGTCTGCCATACTGACATTCTTTTTTTAGCCGCCATTTTTAAACTTTTAATCGGCTATCAAAGTGATTTTAAAACGCTACAACTCATATCAATGTGCCATTTTGCACATGCTTTTATAGCTAGTACTAATATTGTCATTTTGTACAAAATCAAAGATGAATGACAAGTCTTAAATCATTTAGGACAGCTTAAAGAAAAACTTTCCTCACTGGCCTTAGCAACAGCTGATGACGGACTACTTTCATGACCTAGTTTGTCGGTCATGAAGTACATGTAAACAATTTAAAAACATTGATTAAAATGCTGACACAATAAAAATACAAACATGAGTTTTCTTTTGTATACTGCAGTAATTATTTAATTTTCAACATCAACAAATGTCATTTTCAAAATACATAAATACTGGTAGATCTAATCATGATTTTTTCTCAGTTAAGAAAATGCTGTATTAAATTGTCAAAATTAATTGTTTCACTGTTTTTAATCTTTCTCTCTCTGCCAAAATATACAGTAAATGTATCTGAATTTAACTAGAATGAACTAGAACTGTGTAGAAAATTGAATGTTTGTGCACTTTAACACCCATGATGTTGCAAGTTTATTTAATTCTTGAAAAACTGCTAATATTTAAGAATAATGCATGCATGATCTTCTGATAAACCATTGCATGTTGTTGCATTTAAAGGGTTTATCCCAAGCATGATGTTTTTATTATATAGACCCTGACCAAATGGTTAAATATCCAAGTATTTGATTGAAAATTGAATGTCTGTGCACTTTAACACACATGATGTTGCAAGTTTGTATAAATATATTTAATTCTTGAAAAACTGCAAATATTTAAGAAAGATGCATGCTTGATCTGCTAATAAACAATTGTTGTTGAATTTAAAGGGTTTACTTGGATATTTAACCATTTGGCCAGGGTCTATATAATAAAAAGATCATGCTTGGGGTAGGGCCTATAACCAAAGAGTCACCCAGTGATCATTTTCATGTAGATATGTTTTTCTTAAAATTTAATATGCCAGAAAACATTAATCTCCATGCATCACAAACATAAACAAGAACTTATCAACATTTAGTCATTTTAGTCATACTTGCAGTAAAGTCACTAATCAGCTCCTGTGTCTTACTTCTTTAAAGTTCATTCTAATAATTTTCAGCTTATACATTGTAAGTTATGATAGGTAGGTGATATTAGATCAACAAGTTAGCATATTGATTGAGTCTATTGAAATATATTTTTTTTTTGTCACTGGAAGGATTGAAGTTTGTCTGAAGTCCTTTCTATTAATATGATATTGTACAATATTGTTTATTTGAGTCATTCAATCACTGAGTCAATCATTCCATCAGGAAACATCTGGTCCAGAAATTACGGGATCACAGTATTTCTTGAATAAAAGATGTTATCCCAAAGCTATCATTGAATACAGTTTGTCTGGCACGAATGACTCATATTTGAATCTATGTTCCACCTTTTTTTGCAACTTGGTGTTTGCACCAGTCCATCTCTAAGCTAACTTAGCCTAAGAGTCCTGTTTCCAAAGAGAAACAAATGATGTTCGATTCTTCAATCAGCAACTGTTGACTACATGTTTCAGACCAACCGAGTCAGTATCAAGCAACTAAGCGCGTCCCGTAGATCTTTATGACATTTCTATTTACCACAGTCAGCTCCAGTCCAGGGTCCAGTTCAGCGACACCCCACCCACTGGCACTTATAGCACATATTAGAATCTATACAGTTTTATGGTGCAGTCTTCAGTGTTCAAAATGTCCATATTTATAAATGCAATCAGTAAGTAATCGTGGTTATCACCTGAATGGCTAACAAGGTTTAAAATCCGGTATTTTTAGTGAATATTTCACGTCATCACTGTTCATGACACATGTTGTATTGACTGACGTCACTTATATGACTAGCACAGTAGCAGAAACTAATAAAGCATACCAGTAAAATTTATCTCATTCAGTTGAGAATAGCTTAAAATAACAGTTTTAGGTGTTGAGCTTTTTAAGTTTTATTTTTGCATGTTGTTTCACTTCAGTCTGACACGGACGTGTTTGTGTAGTGTATTAACTTGGTCGAAATAAATGTGTAACTGGGTTGTGATATAATGTATTCATACGCGTCAATCTTAATTAATAAAAAATTAAAAAAAAGACATTTTTTTATGTAGAAGGTAGGATAAAAAGAATATTAGGTTACCGTCTTAGTGTGATTGAATTTATTAGGCTCGTCTCCGAAATGTTTATACGGCTCGGCAGAGCCTCGCCGTATAAACATTTCGGAGACGAGCCTAATAAATTCAATCACACTAAGACAGTAACCTAATATTCTCTATGTATAGTGCTACCAGTGAGAAAATCAGGTAAAAGCTGTGGTAAAAAAGGATTACTGTACAGTGCCGGTCCGTGTACGAACCTGATACCATACAGTATATCTAGCTGTCGTTTGCAGGCTGAAACTTGGTAATCTATCGGTGATATTTCTTCCAAAACCCAAAACACGTGGCTTATAAATGTTAACCGGTGTATTCAAACTGACCACAATACACAGTCCTTACAAACCAGGTATTTTTAATTATATCTGGATATTCATAAGTTTTATCCTCAAGCAGCAATGACAGGGTATACCCAAAAAGAAATTTTACCGTCCGCTCGAGTCGCAAATTAATTTTGGTTTTAAATCTAAATATATACAATTAAACTAAAAAGATTTCCCTGGCAAATTATTTCCAGAATAGCTAGTTTTTTTATTTGTTTGCCGCTTTGTCGACGGTGCGCCGGATTTCACATATGGTTCGCCTGTTTCTGGCGTTTACCGGCATACGTTAAGCATAATCGAAACCATTAAGTTAAAAAACTGAATGCTGATTTTTTCTGATGTATCTACGTGTATAAAATACAGCTTTATCTTATCACGATTCAAATTGTTCATGTCTTTCAAGACTATCCCTATTTCGAAGATATTTCCATATACAAACATAAAATAGAAAGGAAATAATGCAAGAAGTCATGCGGGTCATGTGACTGTATCGTCCTACAGACTTGTAATACAAATTAAAAGCACCTGAAGTGATGAAAACGGCCTTCTTACACAGGGTCAAATGGCAATATATATTAAGATGGACTACAGTTGAGTAGACTACGGGGGAACACCAATGTAATGAACTATCAAAGATGTGCACTTTAGAACCATTAAATATAAAACTATGCATCGACGGGTCGGGATGATAAATACATCGTCCGTTGTCACAATTAGTGCAAAATCTGAATGAGCTGAAATTTACCTTCTCAATTAACGCAAGATTATTTAAGGTATGGTTATGCTCTTCAAAACTCTATACAAGTGACAAATCTACAGACAAGTTAACCATGTTTTCGCGAAAATTCCTGACGATATGCACAACCATACGTAGTATTTAACATTTCTACCAAGTTTCAGTAAGCTCCATCAATGTGTAGGAGGAGTTGCGCATGGATTTTTTTGTGACAGACAGACAGGCAGGCAGACAGGCAGGCAGACAGGCAGGCAGACAAGCCGAAAGGCAGACAGACAGATGCAAGATTATCAGATATTGATTTTCGGGACTATCATGTTCACTTTGTAAAAACTGGTCTTTGCAAGGGGCCGTTACGCTTAGCTCTTGTTGCAGATATTAACTTTTGTCAGTATACAGGGTACACCGGTTGTAAAATATGAAAAGTGAGGTTCATAAGAATTAGATCTTATTTTGTAAGTAGGGTTCTTTCGCCAGTGTAAAATAACAGAAAAGGGTCAATACAATATGTGTAGGAGTTCACATTGTATAATCAATCGAATTAAGAAAAAAAAAGACTGGTGCAAATAGATAACAAAGCGCCGTCGTTTGATATTTTTCAGAAAGCCTCAGTGACACGTTCAATCGGAAAGGTTAGAATACATGTAGAGAATGTAAGTGTGATATAAACAACAAGAGAGGGAAGATAAATGTAAACGTCTAGGGTGGGTTACTAGAATCACGAACCTGTTATATAAGCCAAACATAATACTCAAATATTTGTTAATTTTGTCGTTGTTTTGTAATTTTTTTTGCAACAGTTACACCGGAAAGAGATAGGGCCAACTGACATTTAAACGAAGCACACACACTTTCAATTCTATTTGTCAATTATCTAGGTGTGATAGAAAACAAATTCTTTAGAACATTTTCTTTAACTACATGGGAAGTCTTTGAATTAATGTTTAGAGCGAGAGTTTTTGTAGAAACATCGTCTGGTTCCTTCATAATTTCATTTATGGTAGGGACCTTAAGTAGTGTTCGAACCCAATACCTTAACAACATAACTCTCCTAATATTGACGTGATTTTCTTGATATTAAATCTAAGTTGGTAGGAGAAAATAAGAAACGAAACAATTGTAAAATTATATGTAAAGCTATTCTATTGTAAAGTATCATTCACCATAGAGACTTCAACTCGTTTTCACACTATTTCACAGTTCAGCGTTCTTCATTCCAAAACTCAGCATGGTATTTCCAAGAAAACCCCAACTGATTACGTCTGACAAAGTGTAAGGTAATTCGGAAGCAGACAATAAATTGCATTTAACACAGATGAACAAGAAATTAAAGTTTTAAGGTTCGGCCTACTGTTACATCTCACAGGAGCATGTAGAAATTCACGAGACAAAGCGATGTCTATTTATATCTATCTTGCTAATATTGCCGCTCTTATCATATTAAACACGCTTAATCGTTTTAAAGCCGGCAGCGACTACCGATACATTAATTAAGAGAGAAACACTGTCAAGACGTCGTATCTCATCATATGACACCAGCACTGTTTTTTTCAGGAAGCGGACTGGTGAGTGACTCGATAAGCTACAAGCTTTCTTAACAATCGAGCTAAAATGAATTAGTATAAACTAAGAAAAGACATTTCTGTTGATTTTATATGTCGACAGGAAGTACTTTATACATGTACCAGTGACACTAGTATGTTTCTGTTCGTAACTTCCGGTTCTAACTACAAACGAAAGCAGTGTTTTACGGCATTTGAATTAGTGAATTCCAATCCCAGCCATACTAACATGACTGATATCTGTCCTGTATATACTGTCGGTGTAAAGTTCATTTCATTGTTTTTGTCGTTATCAATACGTAACTATATTTTTTAAGCGGAGTAATTTCACTATTCGTTTATTGCGGGCCGCAGCGGCCCGCTATATTTAATACGTAGTGAGTAAAAGGTGCATGGGGACTTAAGCACTGGATCGAAAATATGTGTCTCTCTTCATTGAAAAATTCAGGTACTTCTGAGATGAACACACGAGCTGTCGTCCGTTACTTAGATGTGTCTCTCATTGAAAAAATTAGATACTTCTGAGATGAATGTTATAGACACAGTCTATTTTCTATAGAGTTGTCGTTAGTAACTGTTTGTGTTCTAAAGATAGTAACAATATTTCAGTCCTTCCAGTGACTTTAATTGATCGATTCATAGTATTCGATAACAGTAATGATTTTATACTACATGTCAGTGTAAAGTTTTTACACTACAAGTCAGTCAGTAGATGTGGTGTTGTATCAGTTTCTGCTTGAAGCTTTCGGATCGACTCGCACCAAGTTAGCTCGTACCTTAGTCATCTCGTACCCTAATTTGTCAACTCGTACGGATCCAAAAGTCAACTCGTATCCCTTATAGTCAACTCGTACCTTCTATTTCAAAACTTCAGTTTTATCCAGGAACAAAAGGGACTGACTGATATGTATTTAAAGGAGGGGACATAAGGGATATATCACGACATTATTGAAATTGTGGTTATGATATAACGTTTAATATACTGACCAAATTGAATTATTTTTGTTGTAGATTTATTTGCATGTCTAGATACGAGTTTATAGACTAATTTGCGCCAAAAGTAAGTGTTTCCTTCGTGTGAACACAGTGGTGCAGGTGCTCTTTTCTCAAAATATAACTAAAAAACCGAGAGGTGTGGCGGCAAATATCTTAATACTGTGATTATAACAATTTATTAAAGGTTATCATAACTTGTTAGTTCAATGAGGCGATAATGGGAATACATTAGTCAAACAACGCAAGTTAGAATGGGTCTCCTTGAATTCATTTGGGGCCATGCCTCAACATCAACCATCACCAATTTCCAAAATATCTACATGTCAGTTTTGTTTGTTGGCCCGCTGTGATACGTATTATCACAGTTTTTCTTGTTAATTCTAACATCACGTAAAATCCACACGACGGCACTGAACTTATCTGGTGTGGGCGTCAAACCGAGTTTTCCGGCATAGGTGAAATTAGTGCTAATACCTATCCCTAAGACCAATATGCAAGGATAGGATTGTATATTATAGGTTATTGAACTTGTATGTTGAAATATTACATGGAACTCGTTGATTTGGCGGGAACAACGAGCTTGAGAGGCATAGTTGAAATTAGCGCTAATACCTATGACTAAGACCAATATGCAAGAATAGGATTGTGTATTAAAGGTTATTGAATCAGCGAGAACCAAGTAATATTTCACCATACAAGTTCAGTAACCTTTTTATTATATTCTTTCATACTGAATATGAACAAAATGACATTCTGTTAACAAAAAACAATAAATGAATCTTGAAATTTCTCAGACAATTAGCGTACTATTTTACCATGTACATTTTCTTTATTACATATTAATAGACTCGATTCAATATTGTTGTTTATACGTGACGTCATTTATAAGGATAAACGTTTACGTCAATTATACGGTAAGAAATTTAAGTTGCCGTCCGCCATCTTGTTTTGAAAAACGCAATATTTTGTTTGTAAAATGTTTTCTCTTTCTTATGACTACATGCAAAACATCATTCCTCTTTATCAATGATTGGCTGATATACGTACCAGTAACTTTCGTAACCAGAACTGGTATTGCGTGCCCTAAAAAATTCGAACCTTTTTAAAAATGAAACTCTTTTCCGTCTACTTGAAAATGATAACAGTTTCTTTTTTATTTTAAGACCGTAGTTTATTTAATTGTAAAAAATTGGCAAACTCCGACATATAAACCTCATTAAAACGATGTTTGCAAACAAATAAAATAGCTCCTACAGTTGATCATTAGGACCACCTCTCTTGCCAACGTTCAGTATCATTCCTTGCCAAGGTGCAGTACCGTAGAATACTGAACAAACTCTCTAAGGCAAAGTGAACGGGGCAGTATGAAAGTATATAATAAAGGAACATATATTTATATTTTGTCGATTTAACTTTTTTTTCATTAAGTAAGTTCCATGTTGTTGAAAAATTTCCGTCTATTTTTGGTATGATATACGATAAATAAGACGTTAAACGTATGAAGGACCCACTATATAGAAATAAATTGCTTACTGCATATAACGATTCCTTTTCATATATTAACATAACCTGCTGTTTATAGTAGAATTTTAAACAACGGCATGTTAATGCTAGAATTAAGAAATAGAGTTTTACTTCTGAGACAATACCGGTTAGTATTTATAACGGTGTAGAATTAAAATGCACAGTAATGCACAGAAATGCAATCACAAACGTCCGTGTCGCTAGACAATGCGAAAATATATTGGTTGTTCCATAAATTCTAACGCTGTACCGTTAATTCTATTATTAAATTAGTAAATTGTTAATGTACAGGAGATAAAATTTGGGGCTCAGAACTTGTCCCTGCCTGGTGCCCTGTAAGATCGGGAACCATTCCGACGTTATGCCTTGGGATCTAACACAACTGTACACGTTCTCAAACATATTCAGTATTACTTTAAAGGCATTTAAATTAATTCCCGATTTGTGTAACTTTGCGAGAAGTATATTATGAGGTACGCGATCAAAACATTGACGAATGTCCAAGAAACAGGTGAATAATTTCGAATTATTTTCTTGTGCGAAATAAACACATTCCCTCAGGAGGAATGATGACATTATACAGTTAACGTTCTTTTGAAACCCTCCTTGTTGTGGGTTAATGGTAAACGGTGTTTCCCGGTCAATGAAATCGAGTAATATTTTCTCGTAAAGCTTTAAAATAGTAGAACAAAGCGATATCGCACGGTAACTGTTGGGGTCCCGTTTGTTTTTATTTCCTCCCTTGTACAACGTAATAATGACACCTCTTTTCAAGTCAGTCGGGATATGTGCCAAGGAAGACATTGACTGAAATAGTTTTGTGATAGCCGACAGTAACAAAGGTCCGCCGTACATAATATGTTCGTAATAAACATTGTCGTATCCACAAGATTTATTCCTTTTGCATGTTCTCAGGAAATATTCGACCGTTGATTCATTTATTTCAATCAATTTACCGGACGTCGATGAACTATTATTCAAAGCGCTTTTTATTTCAGCTAAATCGTTGTCGCATAGACGCGTGTACTCTTGGTCAAAGTCTGGGTCACACGTAGGAGAGTATAATTTAGAAAAATAGTTCATCCAGCCTATGTTAATGTCTTTCGCATTATTACACACATGAGAGTCGAATTGCATTTCAAATGTTTGATTTTGTTTTTTCGTTTTTCTGTTTTTATTGATCAGATACCAAAATTTGTTGTTATCTAGTTCGGCAGCCGCATCAATTTCAGCCTCAAGACTTTCTATATAGGTCTGCACCACTTCCCGATGAACATTTCTATATTTACTTTTAGCTTTTTTGTACTCTCTGTATGATTCATACTCATCACCGCGAGGTTTATTTTCTGCTACCCATATATGTCTTTTATCGAACATCGCTGTTTGTTGGGACTTTAGTTTTTCATTCCACTAAGGTTCACTGCGGATGAACGACCACCGGATATTGGGGCAAAAGTGAGCACAGATAATTAGTTTTCGCGAGTAACGTATAACAACTGGGGTAAGTTGAAACCCGATTTTCACTCTGATGCATATCATATTGTGTCTTTTTGTGTGTTTTCAGATACTTTAATGACTGTCCAAGCCGAATGTATGCTCGTTGTGCAACATATATATGTTGAAATGTTGAAAATGTCCAAAACAAATAGTGTGCTCACTCGAAAAATCTCGACTGTTGGCAAAGTATGCCGTTTCATTTGATAAATCATTTACATATTAATAATCTGACTACGGCATATCATTTGCCTAACGACAACATATTAATGGTTAAAATTTCATCATTTAAGACGAAAGTATAGCGGAGATACGGTTCTCGAAACATTTTAATTACTGTACTGGGTATTGGTTAAAGGTGTACTGAGTATTGACGGAGTGAGCGAATCACTGTACTGAGTATTGCATCAAGAAATGAGTAAAAAAATAAAAATTTGAAACTGGAAATGTATTTATATGTTATCAGTTGAAGGTATGAATTCAGGAAGTGTGATGTTTTGCACAAGTCATATTAAACGTTGATAATTTATACTCTAAAAGTGTATTATAAAGTGTTTTGTCTGGTGTTTTGAGTATTAGACACACATTAGACACACATGTACAATTATATTTATATTTTTTAATTTTCACCAAATAATCAACAATATCGCGTGTAAATGGATATGCTGTGCAGTACTGCACTAACCATTCTGTGACTAGGAGTTGAAGTGACTTTGAATGTTATCTACAACTACTAAACATTTGTCTAAAATACGTATAAGTTGTAAGATAAAATGCAGTGTTTTGTTCTAGTTAATGCAAAATAGCGGAACTCTCTGCCACAATTCCAGTGTGTGTATGTGTGTGTGTGCGTGCGTGTGTGCGTGTGTGCTTGCGTGCGTGTGAGTGTGCGTGCTTGTGAGTGTTGTATAGTAACACAATAAAAAAACATTTTTTTACGAATTATCATAAAAGCATTACTGCAACATTCGTTTTTATCGAAATGTTAATACCTATCGATAAAAATGAATTACACGATGCTTCGAAAAAATGGTCCGTTAATTCCTACTATTATCTAAACAATTACGTCAGATTTCATATGATATGGACCATCCTTCCGCTTTGGCTTTGTTCGATGTATACAAGGGCAATCAACGTGAAGATATACTAAGCAAGTTTAAACGCTGGCCCGTGATGTGAATATTTAGTTTTCCCGGATGTGTAAATTCAAATTATTTTGTAGAAATAGAATTGATTTTGGATATGCAAGATGTCATACTGTACCTTAAATTGGTTTGATCTAAAACATTTTAAAATAAATTTAAAGAGGTATATCAACTAGCATAATATATTGCAAAAACAAGGTTTTTTCTATGAGTTTACCCACTGACCTACTTTTGGACCACAGATGACCCATATGCATACTCAATCTAGAGTTCACCATGACTGTACATAATTCTGCCTAAGGATTATGAAGATTCAATGAAAAATGAAACATCTATTGTATACACAAGGGTTTTCATTGATTTGATCCAGTGACCTAATTTTTGACCCAACTTGACTCATATTAGTACTCGACCTAAAGTTCATAAAAGCAATCATACTAACCAAGTTTATGGAGATCAAATGAAAAATGAGACATTTATTGCCTCATGACCCATATTCGAATCGACCTTGATTACATAAAGGTAGTCATACTGATCAAGTTTCCCGAAGCTTCAGTGAAAAATGCAGTATCATTTGCATACACAAGGTAAAATGTGCACAGGCGACACGCAGAAGACAGAAATACATAAAGACGACGGACACCATAAGATCACAATTACCAACCTTGGGTACTTCATGTTGTGTTGAGCTAATAAAACGCTTTAAAAAGCAGCAGAATATTTATATTACTCACTTTTAATGCCCAATACTCAGTACACGTAGGATCAATACTCCGGTACACCAGAAATCAAAACAAACAATACCCAGTACACTAACTTTAGTTATATATGTATCAATATTTTGGCCCTGAAATAACGTTTGTGGACAAGATCTTGGACACTTATGCCTGGTACTTGCCCAAATGAATTGCTCGATTCAGATTATTCAAATCTAAGCACATTTGCGAAATAAAACGGTAAACATTACCAACGGTCGAACTTTTCAAGTGAGCAGGCGATCTTGTTTTTGGTAACTGAACATATTAACCGACATTATTTACAGCTCGGGTATACAATGGACTAAGATAGTCATCGAAGTATCCAAAAACACAAAAAGAAACACAAGATAATGTGCATAAGATTAAATATCGGATTTTAACTTACCCCAATTGTAAAAGTTCCTCGCGAAAACTAATTATCTGTGCTCACTTTCGCCCCAATATCCGGTGGTCGTTCATCCGCAGTGAGGTTTTACATGGCGTTTAAATTTAGCTTTAGGAATGCTTTCTTCGGTAGCGCATGAGATAGACTGAACGATAGAGTCGTATAACATATCAATGTCTGAGGAACAAGTCACATCAACGGTTTGTTTTAAAAGTTGGTCACTCGAAATGCAATTTCGATATTTTTCAATACAATGTATATGAGTTTTTTACGCATTTCCAATTGACAATTCTGTTGGAAGAATAACTCTGATCTAAAAGCCTATTTTGAGTTTTGAGAGTAAAGACGATAGGACGGTGGCTTGATACATTTAGTGCGTTGTCGTCTAAAGTAGCGCAACGTGTAACATATTCAGTATCTATTGTTTGTAGAAGCACATGATCAATAAGTGTTTCCCTATCACTGTTGTACGGAACATTGCTAAATACCGCTCCTGTACAGATCTCGAGAGAATTTAATGCAACATGGTTATGTTGTAACATTACATCAACTAAAATTTTACCTCTGTTGTCTAACTCAAAGCATCTGTAATCAATTCTGGACGGCAATTCAGTATTGAAATCGCCCATTACTAGGGTTACACCCTTGTTAATATATGTGCATAATATATCATTTACAGCTTCAATACTAGATCTGTAAACATTAACATTGTGATTCTTACAAGGTAAGTATATCTGAAATACATACAAATAAGACCCTGGGCAGACATTTACCTCTACACCACCAACAAATTGCGTCTTAAGATTTATCACAGAAACACGGTCATTTAGGCGCTTATTCCACGTAATTGCAAGACCTCCCTTTCCTACTCTCCTGTTGCTAGGAAAAAGGAGGTCTGGATCAGATACTGAATGGCTGTTATATGTATTATTTATACAATTTAAAAAGTTTAATTCATATTCGTATAACCAGTGTTCTGAAATACCAAATATGTCTATCGCATATTGATCTAATACATCGCTCAAATAACTTGCCCTTGACATAACACCCGTACAGTTCCATGTTGCAATGTTAAGCGTCATATATCAAGGAGTGTTAGTCTATATCGTAGTTTTGCAGTGTAGAATACTGATTGTGATCAGTATACCCGTCCATATCCTGTTCAGAATTACCCCAATTGCCATGGTAATTGTGCTCTAATCTCTCGCTCGTGTGATCCCTTGATTCCTGGCGATTACGGCAGGCCTGGTAAGGTAACCATGGTCGGCATGTTACCCCTCTAGGCCAGAAATACGGGTCATTAGTCATCAGTTCAGCGTTCTCGTTATCTTCTATATTCACTCTGATTACAACGTTTTCTCTTTGATTTTGCTTTCTTCTAAAGACTGTCACCTTTGTAACTTTTGGCCCTCGCCTATTTATGTACCTCGCGAGTTTACTTTCAGTAATAGAAGGTCTAAACCCGCCGATGTAGAAACGTTTGGTTCGTCGTCTGACGTATTGGCTAAAATCCTCGCCCTCTGTATTATCTTCGCTTCCATTGACATACTCTGCATTTCCCACATAGGCGTACCTATTGAATTTACGTTGTCGAAGCCTCTGTGATGCCTCTATTTCTTCTCGTATCATTTTGAAGTTTATATTGCGGGGATATGATTCCACTTGTTCATGACTTTTTTGATTGCTTTTATGTTTTTTCCGGTTACCAATAATAGTGGGTATTTTCATGTTACCAAAAGATGAATCGTCTTCGCGATCAGCGATCATTTCGCTCGGACTACATGTACTTACAATATCTGCGTAAGTATGTTCTTGAACTGGTGCGCGAGGGCTTGCGACGACAGGCAGTTTCTCTGCAACAAATATTTCGGGCAACTCGTTACTTTCGGCGTGAATAACGTTGATAGAATTTGAATCAGACAACTGTATTATATCTCTATGCGCTTTACTCACAGATTCCTGTAATCTTAGAATGGTAGCATTTGTTTCTAACATGTTGTCTTGTATGGTTTTAAGATAAGTGTTGTATTTCAGGTAATAGTCTTTACTCTCCTTTCTATCGGATTCTATATTAGACTGTATATCTGATTTGTATTCTTGAATTGAACTAAGGTTGGTGGTGATCATTTGTTTTAAGTTAAGGTTTTCTTTCTCAATCATATCAAGATTGGAAGTGATCATTTGTTTTAAGGTTTCGGTTTCTTTCTCAATCACACTTACTGACTCTTTGATGATCTTTATCTCAGAATTTCTCATATTTTCTGTTGCCGCTTGTCTCTGTTTTACAAGAAGAACATCAGCTTGCAAAGCAGACATTGTTTCTTTCATCTGTTTTATTTCACTACTGCACGTACATACGTCATTTGAAGGAACTGACATACGAACGTATTGTTTTGCCTTTGACATTGACTTCCTTCTAGATTGGCGATTAGAAGCACTTATCATGTCTTTGAGACGGCTGACGTCATCACCTTCGACTACCGACATTAAGGCGTGTATGTCTCTAGCTAGTTTCGCTGCAACAGAGTCACCTTGCCTAGTATTAACTCGGCGTTTAAGCTCACAGTCGTCGTCAAAGGGGAATTCATCAAAATTTCTAATCATATCGAACAGCATAATACGGAAGTTATCAAGGTTCGGTTCTGACTGATGAAAATCTAGAAGAAGACGGTCAACAAACATATCCTCCGGTAGATCGCGCATAAATGTTAATACTCTGTTATATTTAGCGACATCTTCCTCAGGTGTGTCATTTGTTTCAAAACCCTGGTCTTGGTAAGGATCAGGTAAACAAATTAATGCTTTGTCTCTGACAGTATTAGTAACTGGCGCTTCAGTAGAGCGTGAATCCATTGAGATTGGAAGTTTCACTTCAGTTTGGTCGCTTATAGCCACCGGCTCTAGTTCTATTAAACCTGGTGTCGACATTATATTACCTTTAGACTGCTATTGACAAAGATCTATTGTCAGGTGAGAACATCTCACTAGGTCTCAGCCGGAAAATAGTTAATCCCAATCGAACAAAGGGATGTTGATTTATCTTGAATTATGCAAAAATAGTAGTTATGAGTAATTACACATCTCAATAATCGTATAGTACACACACTTAGCTGCAGTTTCATATAAAATAATCCATTGTATGTAATATATATCCCAAGATATAACACTTTTTGTATGAGCTCACTCAAACACGTCTGCACAGTAAAAATGAAACTCTTTTCCGTCTACTTGAAAATGATAACAGTTTCTTTTTTATTTTAAGACCGTAGTTTATTTAATTGTAAAAAACTGGCAAACTCCGACATATAAACCTCATTAAAACGATGTTTGCAAACAAATAAAATAGCTCCTACAGTTGATCATTAGGACCACCTCTCTTGCCAACGTTCAGTATCATTCCTTGCCAAGGTGCAGTACCGTAGAATACTGAACAAACTCTCTAAGGCAAAGTGAACGGGGCAATATGAAAGTATATAATAAAGGAACATATATTTATATTTTGTCGATTTAACTTTTTTTTCATTAAATAAGTTCCATGTTGTTGAAAAATTTCCGTCTATTTTTGGTATGATATACGATAAATAAGACGTTAAACGTATGAAGGACCCACTATATAGAAATAAATTGCTTACTGCATATAACGATTCCTTTTCATATATTAACATAACCTGCTGTTTATAGTAGAATTTTAAACAACGGCATGTTAATGCTAGAATTAAGAAATAGAGTTTTACTTCTGAGACAATACCGTTTAGTATTTATAACGGTGTAGAATTAAAATGCACAGTAATGCACAGAAATGCAATCACAAACGTCCGTGTCGCTAGACAATGCGAAAATATATTGGTTGTTCCATAAATTCTAACGCTGTACCGATGTAACGTCGTTTCTGATTGGTGACTTTGTTTAAATTTACGACTATTAATTAACGTACTTATTA
>JAFMSR010000015.1:43882698-43912698 GCA_022818135.1 Saxidomus purpurata
CTACTTTATATCTTCTCTAAACATATCACAACATCTCTGTCCTCTGACTCTTTGTAGAGATGATCTAGAGCTTTTTTGCTTTAGACAGAATGGACTTCTCAGCACAAAATTGTTTTGTTCAATCTCAACATACTTTATAAGTCTCTATGGTTGATGTAAACCTTGTAAAATAGAAGTCGGACAAGGAACTTCATACATTAGACGGCCTGTAACGTCACCTCTAGGAGGTGTACTGCTTCATTGACCGCCGTACCGTATGTGTGTTCCGTAAAGCCGGAATTTACACTTATCAAGTTATCTGAAGTTGTCGCCCTTTGAAATATTTACGACGTTTGTAATCACGTTTTGCGGATGCAGTCCAGGACTGCCGTTACAAAACAAACAAATATGATAGTCTTATGGCCCCCTTGGTGTAAGTTTGGCCTGTTTTTGTTACTTCTTTATTTTATGATAACTGCCTACATGTAAATTGTATTGATAAGATCTTTATTTAGCTGGAATAACTGAATCTACGGTCAAATTTTCTAAGGCTTGAATAAAAGCCAGTATACGGTATAGAATTGTCCGGTCGAAGGTTTAGGTCAGAGTTCACTAAATCTTAGGTTGTATACCTATGACTGTTTTATTATTCAGTAAGCATTGTATAAGACTGTGTAATGTTGAAACCATAGTGTGAAACTGATTGCTGTAATTTTGTGCAGATTATCGTATGTTAAGGTGCATAATACTTATGGTATCTTTTCATTTGTATTTTTCAGTGATTTACTGATTGACTATTAGCAAAGAACAGTAAAGTTAAGAACTTATCAGCGTCTTTGTTTATAAAGTCCTGGACTTTCATAGTAAATCAACCACACACCAGCCATGGCAGACTCGAAAACGATGCAGACAACCGACACAGAAACTGAAGAGAAGAGAGTGAAAAGACTTACAGAAAAGTCAGAAAAACTGTATGAAGAAAATGTAGAAAAGTATAGAAAGAACCTAATGAGTTATAGAAGAGAAATGGAAGAGTTAATACTGCTGTATAAGAACACAGAAGAACTGACTAAAAATGATTCTGTTGAAATGCGCAACAAATTGAACAATTGCTATGACAATTATGATATGATAGTTCAAGAGTATCATAACTATCTGGAAAGGACAAGAACTGAACAAAGCCTAAAAGAGTTAGCAAGCGAAAAGGTTATACACAGAACTACTGCTGAAAAGGTCGTTATGATTTTGACAGAAATAGAAATGAGTATAAAGAATGTATCAGTTCACATCCCAAGGATAGTGCCATCTAGAACTTCAACCAAATCATCAAGTGTGAAATCTCATAAAAGTAATATCTTAATTGCAGAACAAAAGGCGAAGCTTGAAGCGGCGAAAACAAAACTGGAATACGAGAAGAAAGAATCTGCCTTAAAGGAAAAAATGGCTTCACTAGACTCAAAATTAACTTTGTTGAACAATGAGAAAGAAGTAGCTGTAGAATTGACGAAATTAGAAACTCTAGAGGAACATCTGAGTGAAAACTCGCATTCTGAAGCAAGTGTGAAATCAGAGATAATTGGAAAAACAAATCACTGTAGACTTAGTGATGTATCGGGTTTACCAAGGAGAATTGATTTAATGACACCAAAACCAGCTATTCCACTACGTGAGCCAATGTTTGATGAGATGTCTCGTTTAAATCCGTTTGCACCAGAAACTTCAAAACAGTTGTCAGATTTATCTGTGTTCCTGTTGAAAAAGGACTTGATGATTCAACGACTTAACACTTATAATGATAAACCAGAACACTTTCAATTCTGGAAAGCAAATTTCAAGAACATTATGAATGAGTTGAACGCATCACCGATCGAAGAGTTAGATCTATTGTTGAGATATCTTGGTCCCAGATCGAAAGAGCAGGCGCAAAACATCGCACAGTCGAACCCGAATAACAAATCTAAAGCCCTGCAGTTAATATGGGAACGGTTATTCGAAAGATTTGGAGCTCCAGAATTAATAGAGAAATCATTAAAGCAAAGGATCGACAGTTTTCCACGCATTAAAGACAATAGTGAATTATACGGACTCGCTGATTTGTGTCGGGAAATCGAATCTACAAAAAATGATGAGCGTTATACACATCTGTTGAGCTATTTTGAGTCGTCAACTGGAGTCAGACCCATCGTTGAAAAGTTGCCGTTCAATATTCAGAACAAATGGATGTATAGAGCCACAAATTACAAAAGAGCTAACCAAGTTTTATATCCACCGTTCAGCGTATTTTGTACCTTTCTTGATGAGATTAGTACAATGTTTAATGATCCGGGGTTATCCATGTCCTACGTGAAATCTAATGATAGAAAATCTAGTGCTCGTAGTCAAAATCAAACATTTAGTGTTCATAGTCAAAACCAAACTGTTAATGTCAGGAAAACTGTAACTGATTCCTCTCATGTACAATGTGTAGAGTTCATCCTAAGAGACAATAATATTTGTTTTAAGTGTTGTAACTCCAACAAACATACATTTAAATCATGCACTTTCACAGGACCATGTGACGAGTGTGGCAGTCAACGCCATCCTGCAGCACTTCACTACTTTCAAGCGGAACAATCAACAACAGACAGTGATCGTCAAGGGAAGCAACCCAGTAAAGACTATGGCAGGGAGCGACCTCCTGCAGTTACCCCCCCTGTAAAACCCACATGTGAAACAAAACCCCCACCTCAAGATCAAAGACCCCCCTCAAAAGTCACTGGAAGATGTACAAACATTTGTGGTGATGGTTTTGTTGGTAAATCTTGTTCAAAGACATTGCTAGTAAATATATATCCAAACCACCATCCTGAGTTATCAAGGTCGGTGTACTGTATTGTTGATGATCAAAGCAATAGAACACTGTGCAAGTCAAAAATGTTTGATTTATTTAGCAATGTACCAGTGGGTAATGAAAATTATGAACTTAACTCATGTTCAGGATCCTCTGTGTGTAATGGCAGAACTATTGACAATATGACGGTTTCATCTATAGATGGACTATTCTGTACAAAACTCCCAACCATACTAGAGTGTGATAGCATTCCGGACTCGCGGTTGGAAATCCCTACACCGGATATAGTAAAATACCACCAACACCTCTCGGATGTCCCCATTCCCACGTTGCGTGAGGACTGTGAGATAGTGCTTCTCATAGGACGTGACGTAGCCGAGGTGCACCATGTATTCGAACAACGTATATCCCCCAGAGAGCCAGGTGCCCCCTTTGCTCAGCGTCTAGGTTTGGGATGGGTAGTCATTGGTGAAGTTTGTTTGTCATCGCACAGACCACCAGTACGGACTATGAAGACTTATGTTTGCGGAAGTGGAAGACCGTCCATATTTGAACCATGTAGTAATAAGATTACTGTTAAACATTGTCACCTTGACCAGGTCGGGGCTGATGACATATTTGTTCATACAAAGAATGATGATAAGCCAGGCTTATCCTTAGAAGATAAGGAGTTTCTGACACTTGTGGACACGCACTTTCATAGAGATAATTCTGGTCACTGGACTGCACCATTGCCATTTCGTACGCCACGCATCAAATTACCGAACAATCGATCAGAAGCCTATCGTAGGGCTAAGACTTTTGAAAGTTCGCTAAAACGAGATCGACTCAAATTGCAACACAGTCTAGATTTTATGGAAAATCTACTTAACAAAGGCTATTGCGAACGTGCTCCCAATCTTGAAAATGAAGAAATTCTCAGAGTTGGAGGAAGACTGAAATCCTCTCAACTACCTAAAGGTGAAAAACATCCTATTCTTATACCTGGACGATCACATACAGCTACTTTACTGGTTCGACATTATCATGAAAAGGTCCACCACCAAGGACGTCATATTACTGAGGGCGCCATTAGAACAGCCGGTTATTGGATAACTGGTGGCAAGAGATTGATAGCCAACCTTATTCACTCATGTGTGCAGTGCCGTAAACTCGGAGGTTCATTCTCCTCTCAAATGATGTCTAACTTACCTGCTGATCGAATCACACCTGCTCCGCCCTTTACCTATGTTGGAGTCGATGTTTTGGCCCCTGGAATGTTATTACCCGTCGTACAAGGGGCGGAAGTTCTACATCAAAACGTTGGGCAGTTCTCTTTACTTGCTTGTCAATCAGAGCCATACACATTGAACTAGTAGAAGAGATGTCATCATCAGCGTTTATCAATGCTCTGAGACGGTTTACCTCACTAAGAGGTCCTGTCAAAATCTTTCGATCAGATCGAGGGACTAACTTTGTTGGAGCTACGGAAGATTTGGGGATCGAAGCTGTCAACGTTGAAGACAGAAAATTTGCTAACTACCTACACGAGTCTGGAAGTGTTTGGATTTTCAACCCCCCTCATTCTTCTCACTTTGGAGGTGTTTGGGAGAGAATGATAGGAGTTACTCGCCGTATTTTGGATGCTATTCTACTCGAAAACAAAAACAAGCACCTAATGCACGAGGTGTTGTCAACAATCATGGCAGAAGTTTGTGCAATTGTGAACGCGAGACCTATCACACCTGTTTCATCAGACCCAGAAAACCCATTTATTCTGTCCCCCTCCTGTGCTTCTTACACATAAAAGTGCAAATAGTCCTGTTTCAATGTTTGATCATTTAGATACAAAAGATATGTATAAAGCACAGTGGAAGTGCGTTCAAGTCTTAGCTGAATCTTTCTGGAAAAGATGGAGATTGGAATATTTGTCACAATTACAACCACTCAGAATCTGGAAAAATCGATCTGAAAATATCAAGTTAGGTGATCTAGTGCTCTTACGCGATAAATCGGTACATAGAAATGAATGGCCCATAGGCATTGTGAAAAAGGTGTATCCAAGTGATGATGGGCTAGTTAGAAAGTGTTATGTAGAAGTAATGAAAGATGGAAATAAAACTGAATACACTCGTCCAATTGTTGAGCTAGTAGAGCTCCTAGAGTAACTGTTATTCATCAGTGAGGTACATTTCCAGTTTTGGATGTAGTATAATTTTGCTTGTTGAATCAGATTGCCATTTTGACTAAAGCATTATATTGATGATATAACAAACAACTTGAGATATTTCCTGTACAATGTATGTGATTTTTCTGTACAGAACTTTTCCTTTGATAGAATTGATGTATAGTCACTATATTGAATTGTTCAAACTTCAGGTATTTCTGCCAAGTGTATGAACTTTCAGATTTGATGAGCAGTACATATTTGTAGAGTTTCTTAGCATGAAACTATGCTTGTGTTTGTATACAATGATGTAATCTTATGGTACAGTAACTGAGGCATTAAATGGTATAGTTAGAATTGATGAAAGTACAATAATTCCCACTAGTCAGTATCCTTTATTACATCTTTTGGAAGGTTTTGAAACCTTGTACCATTATTTGCGATGTGAGTTTAGCGTACAGTTGGTTGTGATTTTTCTGTACGGTTGCTTGCGATTTTTTGTATGGTAACTTGCGAGCAGAATTTTTGTTATGCCTTTGCAATTCCTTTGTAAGATCTTTGTTTTGCAAGTATTTGTTTATGTCATATAGTGATACAATTCAAAGTAAATTATATCAGGCAGGGAGTGTAACGTCACCTCTAGGAGGTGTACTGCTTCATTGACCGCCGTACCGTATGTGTGTTCCGTAAAGCCGGAATTTACACTTATCAAGTTATCTGAAGTTGTCGCCCTTTGAAATATTTACGACGTTTGTAATCACGTTTTGCGGATGCAGTCCAGGACTGCCGTTACAAAACAAACAAATATGATAGTCTTATGGCCCCCTTGGTGTAAGTTTGGCCTGTTTTTGTTACTTCTTTATTTTATGATAACTGCCTACATGTAAATTGTATTGATAAGATCTTTATTTAGCTGGAATAACTGAATCTACGGTCAAATTTTCTAAGGCTTGAATAAAAGCCAGTATACGGTATAGAATTGTCCGGTCGAAGGTTTAGGTCAGAGTTCACTAAATTTTAGGTTGTATACCTATGACTGTTTTATTATTCAGTAAGCATTGTATAAGACTGTGTAATGTTGAAACCATAGTGTGAAACTGATTGCTGTAATTTTGTGCAGATTATCGTATGTTAAGGTGCATAATACTTATGGTATCTTTTCATTTGTATTTTTCAGTGATTTACTGATTGACTATTAGCAAAGAACAGTAAAGTTAAGAACTTATCAGCGTCTTTGTTTATAAAGTCCTGGACTTTCATACGGCCTACAACCCCCCCGATGCCAGTTGCTGCTTTCTATCTGCTAGGTCATATTGCATATTGATATTTTATGTAGCGATATTCAATTAATGCCATCAATAACTGATTGATGCTGTCACAGCACTGATTGATATTTAACTACTAGTAAATCACAAATTCACATTATTACAGAACCTCTCTGTTTGATAAGTCTCGCAGGAACGAGTTTAATCACAGTGTGAAAGCTATATACAGACATGTTGTGTGTTCATTCAACAAATCACGTTCACGTGATCATCCGTTTCAAAAACTGTCGATTATCAAAATAAAAATGAAAAGCAATCATTTTAAAATCAAACACATCCGTTTAACGTCATGTTGTAAAAAAGTTTTTTAAACTATCTAATTAATAAATCAATGACAATGATCATGAAAAGGGATATACATTTCAACGATATAATCACTGAATGTCATGCGTTTAAATATCAAGTAAGCAGCACTTATAGCACAGACTCACACTATAATTCACATGTCTTTAAATAAAATACGCTGAAAGATCAGCGAAGAACATTTATTACACTATAATACATATGTTACTATATATAGTAACATATTTGTATAGTATTATGATGATTATCTTTACAGTCAGGGCATTATAAAATAATTGGCCCGCGCGTGAGGGCCGATTATGCAATAATCGGCCCTCAAAAAGGGACACGCGACGTCAACGCCTACAAATGACGTCACCTCTTGAATAAAATGGCCGCAAGCGATAAATCAATTGAATCGCGATCAAAACAGATCATTTAAAACAAAGTGATAGAAAATAGATATTCAATTATGAGTGTTACAAGATAGTTTAGCGAAAGTATAAATACCATCAACACCAGGAAAAAGATGACGCGTAACGATAAAAGCTTTAAGGAATGATCGTGAATGAACTAAATGAACATGATATGGGCATACGAGTTTTTTTTCTAGTATCTAATAGTAGTTTTGCACATTGTAGGATAGAATACTAATTAAAAACGTAAAATATGTTTTATAGACGTTAATTCACGACTGGACCGGGCCGGGACGTATAATCGGCCCTCAGTCGCATAATAGCACTCGGGCTAAAGCCCTCGTGCCATTATGCTTCCTGCGGGCCGATTATCACGTCCCGGCCCGGCTCAGCCGTGTATTATCCTCTAAGTATATTATGTAAGGTTCTCCTTCATGACAAAGCAATAGGTATATAGACTTGATAACTTCTTTCTTGATTTGTAGTCTGAAGTTATAATACACGCACTTTCCAAGAATATGCAAGTGTAAATCTCTGTTATATACACAACGAAATAAGAAATGGGATTTGCCATCAATGAAGCTTGAAACGCACAGTTAACGTATAATAGTTGTAATTGGGGTTATCTGATACAGTGCAAAATCTAAATAAATATTATTTTTCTGCTGAAGGCTAGAGAAAACTGTTTCAGATAGAAATACATGTATAAATGGGTTGATTCTCGGTTTTCTCATTTATAATTCATACAAATGTAAAATGAATAACGACTGTTATATTTCGTATTTTAAACACGACTTATAAGGTTTCAACAAAGTAAAGACAGCTTTTTTAGGCTTCATTCTTTGAGCATGTGTTAGCCACATGCTTTCTTGCGATAATAACTTCCGATTATAGATGTTTAACAGTAAGAGTTTCCTTGCATACTTTAAAAGAACAGTAATTGACAAATAATACTAATGGTGTTTCAGTCAAGTTCGCGAACATATGCTTAATGTTATATTTCCTTTCAATATAACCAACAATGGCCTAATGTTGTACATATATGTTTTTTCTTTCAATTTTACCAACATAATTATGTGTAATGTGGTATTTCCTTTCAATATTACCAATATATGCCCAATGTGGTATTTCCTTTCAAATTTACCAACATATGCCTAATGTGGTTTTTGTATGTACTGTTCTTTTCTACAATAAATGCCTTGTAAAATATACAAAAAAAGTTTTACAGAGTTAGTTAACTTATAGAAATGAAAATATATCTGATAAAACAAGGAGAAATTTGACATTTTGACCGGGACAGTCAAAAATAATTATTTCCAGATTTTCACTACATATTTCACTACACACATTTGTAAAACATTCATACAGAAACAGATACAAATATATTTTATTACATTTTTGGTAAAAATCATTTTAGCATAACTTTATGTAATGATGAATGCCTTTTAAAAAATATATAGGTCACTTTAAATAGTGAGATTATTTAACGATAGTATATGGAAACCCATGAGTACTCGATTTTCTAAAAGAATAATGTTTCTGAAAAGTACTTATACCAGAATGATAGATTACAATATCTTTTGTATGTTTTGAAATGTTTCAAGACAGTTGCTCAAAACACATGACACTTTTAATGCAATTTTAATATTGAACGATCACTAGAGGTTTAGACCAGCTAGTCACATCTGGGTTGTTGGTGTCTCTTATCAGAAATAAGTACTTTTGTTTTGTACGTCGCGGATACTTATCTGACCCAGTAACTCAATTTTATGTGTCAATACTTAACGAGGGAACCCCCCGCTTTGTCACAGAAGTATGGCAACCATAAGAAAGGAATGGCCACAAGGACATAGAGTGAGTATATAAAAACGGAAATGAGACCTGACCTGACCCTGACCCCAAAGTCGAACTTACCTGTATTTATGAGTTACAGCGTGACCGAAAATTATTTAAATCGGTCAGCCTTTCATGAGTATCATCCGAAACTGTTTTCATTACAGTTCAGAGTCACTGTGACCTTGACCTTACCTACTGACCCCAAAGTCGAACTTGACCTGTATTGAGAGTTACAGCGTGTACTGAAAATTATTTAAATCGGTCAAGCCTTTCATGAGTTATCATCCGAAACTGTTTTACAGTTCAGAGTCACTGTGACCTTGACCTTTGACCTACTGACCCAAAGTCGAACTTGACCTGTATTTCATGAAGTGCACGGTGCACCAAAAAATTAAAATCGGCCAAGCCTTTCATGAGTATCATCCGGAAACTGTTTTACAGTTCAGAGTCACTGTGACCTTGACCTTTGACCTACTGACCCCAAAGTCGAACTTGACCTGTATTTCATGATGTTACAGCTGTGTACCAAAAATTATTTAAATCGGTCAGGCCTTTCATTAGTTATCATCCGGAAACGTTTTACAGTGCCGAGTCACTGTGACCTTGACCTTAAACCTACTGACCCCAAAGTTGAACTTGACCTGTATTTCATGAAGTTGCACGTGTGTACCAAAAGTTATTCAAAAGGGTAAAGTCGTTCATGGGTTATCATCCGGAAACCTTGAAAACCGACAAACCGACAAACAAACCGACAAGCTCACTCCTATATACCCCCCCCCCCCCCCGCCCCAAAACTTCGTTTTGTGGGGGTATAATTATTAGGTACGAGACGGGTCACTTTTTACTGTATTAATAATGAAAGTGTGTGGGAAAATCGATAGAAGTGTTCAACCTAAATTTCGATACTAAAGTCCAAACTATCCAGTTATGTAGTGCATACCATTAGATTTATTACATTTTATAGTCAGTTTACATTTTCGATCGATGTTTAAACCAGTTATTGTAATAAGGACGAACAAATTATATTTAATAGCATATTGTCTCAATGCATTTCAACGTTTATGACAAGCTGCAATTTTCAGTAAACATTATATTTTATTTCAATTTCTGCAATATTTCTGCAGAACTACGGGATAGTGTCATCAAATTATCGTGCATGCATTTCAGAAATTTTATGATTACAATAATTTGAAAATCTAGTTGACTAGGCAGTCGTGTTCAAAGATAGGAATCAGTATTATCAAAAAGTACGTATTTTTGTGGAAGGCCCTGACGGGATTATGTTATACGAGAATATAAATTATCTCCTTTTAGGAAAGTACATCGTTTTGTTAAAAGGATGCTGTTCTGTCACAAGGGTATGACGCCTTGTTAGGAGATGATGTATTTTTGTTTAACCGGCATATTATCTTGTTTGGAAATGGGTTTTTTTCTGTCAAAATGGTATGCTGTCTTGTTCAGTTCAGAGATGGTACTGTCATGTGAAACAGGTTAGTTGTTTCGTTCACAGACGTTGCAGTTTTCCATACACAGGACAACATTACACCTTTTCAGGAAAACATTCTGTCTAAGTAAAGCATGATACATGTTTGACTGATCAACATCCTCCCTAACAGAACACAATTCTACTTTGACAGAATAACATCTTTTCTTACAACATAGCATACCAATTTGATGGAACAACATCGTCCATAAACAGAACACTATCCTCTCTGAACAAGACAACACATGAATCTGACCGAATTACAAACAAGGCAACATACAGGTTTGATTTGGCTAAAGATGATATCACCATTTTACATACATTTGTACTAGTACATTTTTTAAATCACATCATATTATATCATATCATACTAATTTATGTTAGCTCGATTGTGAAGAAAGCTTGTAGCTTATCGAGTCACTCTCGAGTCCGCTTCCTGGAAAAACCAGTACTGGTCCGGCATGAGCGGCAGACACCTTAACCTCTTCGTTCACCACCGCTCCCCTTCAAATCAGATGGCATAACCATGTTATAGCACAACAAATCGTATGGACCAGACAATAAAACCTATTTTATATTATAGCATAGGTTCTAAACAGGATATCATTGCACTCTTCACTATAAGGCAGTTGGGGCGTTCCATATATTTTCGTAGTCCTTAAGGTTATGCAGATTTTTAGGATTGGTCGTCATATTGCATATCAAGATTTAAACTTAGTTACAATTTCGACGTCTCAGATAATGGTTCTTGTATCTCAGATCGCAGTTAAAATGCTAATTTACGAAACATCTAAATTTTAATCTAAGCCAAATTCACAAACTTACAACCTCGAGGGTAATCACATCGATCATCATTGTCCAAACACATTGTTTCTCATCCAAACACTTCAAGTGTTTGTCTGTGTTAATGAGAAAATTAGTTTCATTTCTGTTAATGAGATAACTGCTTGTCATTGCTTTGCAAGTGTCTGATTCAAACATTAATTTTCATTTCTGTCGGAATGCTGACAATACTTTACGATAATTTCCTTTTTAAGCGTTTGATATAATTGGTCTTTTAAAGCGATTGGATTCCAAAATGTCTGAAAATCGTTCTAATTTCCCCGAGTCATGAGTGTCCTTATCTTCAGGTGTAAAAACGGTTTGAAACATTCACGGGGTGGTCCAGATGTAATAAAACTACTTGTGATACTCATCTGTAGGTCTTCTTAAATTCTGACCTACGACTAAGTAAGATGTTTACATGTAAAACGAAATGATTGTTTTGAAAACACCAGAAAAACAATTTACCTAGATAGTTCTCACATCAGAGGAGAGAAGAGAAATTAACGCGTACAATATAGGTAGATTCTTAATTTTTGTCAAGGCTGGTAAAACATTTCACCGAACATTTAATTGTATATAAATGATATAGATATGTTACTTAGATACGTATGTTGTATGTTATAACTTTGGTGATGCGTTTGGTGTTTGCATATGGAATGTAAATCAGTGATGTATGTCTTTCTTAAAATCATGATGGATGGACACTTTGTGGGGTGATATGAATTCAACAAGTAGTCTAAACTAGTCGTAAATATGTCTGTGCCACTTACATATACCTGTTGAATTTTTATCATTGGACTGACATAATTGAGATAGTCGAAATAGGGCAAACACCAGGCAAGACAGGGTTACTCTAATTGCCATACTTAAATCATTATCGTTTTCATTTGATACAACATACTCCAACAGGCAACGACTCAAGAAAAGTAAGACTAATGGAAGTCCTTGTATTATTTAATTCTTAAAGGAACACTCCCTACATCTAGATGATTATATTCTCAAAGCATAGATTATGTGTTCAATGATAGTAAAATGATAAATAAATACAATTTGAAAGAAGAACCTATTGCGAAAAATGCCTCATTTTACCACAATTAATCAATATAGAGGCTTTCTGTAATAAATCGCATCCACCCATTAATTGTACATTATAACACTATTGAAAATATATCCTATATAGACAAAGAAGGATTTGAGCGTGATATACCTACCAAGTATATCACTCTAGGCGCCCGGAACTATTTTTGACTTCTGAAATGTCCCCCGAGTAATTTTCACACAACATCTACGAGTGTGCATGCACCAATACGCTTGGATTGGTATTTTTGTGAATGAGTTCACGTGATGTAAAACAAATCGTTGTAAAATTTTCTACATTTTCGGTATCGCCGGTATTATCAGCAACAACAAAAATAAGGCTAATAGCGTATTATTTGAGGAGTGAAAAAGAACAGCCAAAGTTTCACGAAATACAAGAAATGCACGGAATACTACAAGTTCAAGGTTGTGACTTCATGTAAGTGCAGCAAATAGTACCCCTTCGAACATTGTTTTGTTTAAATTAACGTGTTAGAATGGAAAAAGATTTTTCTTTTGAGAGATATACCGGTTTGTATATGACTGTGTGTCGTTAAGATGCTTCGTAATTAATCACTCAGGTCTTCGGCCTTCGTGATTAAATTACTACGCATTTGCACTCCACACAGTGATATACTAACCAGCATATCACTCACATGTGAAATCTGTTTCCTAAACAACAACTCTACATAGATTATTGAATGGTTAACGGTACTGCAGTATATTTTACACCGCTGATTTTATCGCTAATGACTGGAATGCATAGTTGAAACTTTTAGGTTAAGTTATGATACTTCCAAAGATTCTATTATTTATGTTTTGGAGGTTATTTAGTTTGGCATCAGTTATAGGGTATGTCCCTTTAAACTTATGTTTTGCACTCCTATACATATAGCTATACTGATCATGCTCAAAGATTTAGTACAAAATGTCTCTAAAACTGTACAAAGAGAAATATTTCAAACTCAAAAGGCGTGCTCATTTAATATTGATAAAGACACATGTGTCTACGGAAGCACAGAGGTGACATGTGGGAATCTGTTTTATATTATCACGTGGCCACGCGATAATAAAAAACGAAAAAACGAAAAACTAAACGCTATCGCGTGGCCACGCGATAATAAAAGAAGAAAAAAAACGAAAAACTAAAGATATCGCGTGGCCACGTGATAATAAAAAAAGAAAAAACGAAAAACTAAACGTTATCGCGTGGCCACGCGATAATAAAAAAAGAAAAAACCGAAAAACTAAAGTTATCGCGTGGCCACGTGATAATAAAAAAAGAAAAAAACGAAAAACTAAACGTTATCGCGTGGCCACGCGATAATAAAAAAAGAAAAAACGAAAAACAAAACGTTATCTCGTGGCCACGCGATAATAAAAAAAAGAAAAAACGAAAAACTAAAGATTATCGCGTTTTGTTTTTTTTTTTTATTATCGCGTGGCCACGCGATAACGTTTTGTTTTTCGTTTTTTTCTTTTTTTATTATCGCGTGGCCACGCGATAACGTTTAGTTTTATTTTTTATTATCACGTGGCCACGCGATAACTTTAGTTTTCTTTTTTCTTTTTTATTATCGCGTGGCCACGCGATAGCGTTTAGTGTTTCGTTTTTTCTTTTTTATTATCGCGTGGCCACGTGATAATATAAAAAAATTCCCACATGTCACCTCTGTGCTTCCGTATGTGTCAGACATAGTCTATTCTTTTAATATCCCTACAGTTTGTAAATTTAGGTAATTTAAAGCTGCTCGCTCTCAGATTTGGGTAAACAATTAAATTCTTCACGCTGTATGAAAATAACAAATTTTAGAACATATATTGTATACTCAACTAAAAAGGTTTCAGTATAAATACCTGTCACGTATATCTGTAAATTTGAGAAAAAAAAAATCGCTACCAAATAATAAAGCGTGTGTACGTCATTTTTGAATAAATTTTTTTCAATGGCAACTGAGAGCGAGCAGCTTCAATACTTTTCTAATGATAGGAGACGATATGCTGATTGACATATGTAAGTACAGTGAAGAAGTTTAGGCTACTGATGTTTTGAACTGCAACTTCTTTTAACTTAAAATTATTAACGTAGGCACCATTTTCTCTTAACTGGTCTCCCACTCTGAGCGTGTGCCATACTCTCTGTATTAGGTGAACTTGCAGCGTTTTCAGTAAAAAAGGTATAGCTTTAAGGTGTTGGTATGTCTCTAAGGTATATTCTAACACTACTGAAATGTCTCCAATATAGACAAAGAAAGATTTGAGCGTGATATACCTACCAAGTATATCATTGTAGGCGTCCGGAACTATATTTGACTGCTGAAATTCCCTCCAGCGTAATTTTCACACAACATCTGTGAGTGTGCATGCGCTAATACGCTTGGATTTGTATTGTTGTGAGTGCATTCACGTGATGTAAAACAAATCGAAGTAAAATTTCTACACTTCCGGTATCGCCAACAACAAAATAAGATAAATAGCGTGAGGGGTAAAAAGAACAGGAAGTCAGAAAGCAAGGATGCACGAATACTACAAGATCAAGGCAGCGACTACGTGTAAGCGCATCAAATAGTACTTCTTCGAACATTGTTTTGTTTAAATTAACGTGTTACATGTAGGATGGAAATAATATAGCACTGTGAGTCGTTTAGATGCTTCGTAATTTATCACTCAGGCCTTCGGCCTTCGTGATTAGATTTCTACGCATCTACACTCCACACAGTGAACTATTAACCGGTATATAACTATTTCTATATCCTAATCATACAACGAAAAGCGTGCTTAGTTTACATAAGCCATAACCTTTAAAAAAAGTACAAAGATGTTTACATATGAAATCTAGAAAAGATACGCAATTACTCTCAGAATTCACAGTAAGTCATGTACCTTAATTAACAACCACTCATTGCATATTTATCAAATTAGGTCCCTTTAACGAGTTTCTGAATTTTAAAGGAGCTTCTGTCATTATTTTACAGTCTCTTCAGAAGATAGAGAAGAAAGATCAATTAGTTAAGACCAAGAAATAAATTAAGTTCCAACTTACCGAAGGGCATTCATGAAGAACTTTTCTGTAACATAGTCCCGACAATTTGCATTTTCGAACGCAAAATAGAATTTATAGTCGGTACGAAGCATGTCAAAGCACGAGTTCTGTGAGTTTTTATTGCACTCTTTGTCACCACAAAAACCATATATGTCCACTGTCATCAGTTTTTGCAGCTCTTTAATGTATTCAAGCCTACTGTTGGCCGAATTACAATTCGAAACAAAAATTGCCCCAACTTTAGTTTTTCCCTCAGCAAAATTTTTAGTAGTTTTACGATGCATTGTCGTTGTAGCATTATCAAACGGCACCCATTTATCGTACGGAGTGACTAATGTAGATTCGTGCCTATACGTAGCTGTCCAGTTAATCACGTTATTAAGCCCCTCGAAATTCGGGGAAGCTTCCGGGCTTTCGAGGCCGAACATAATCCATACTTGATCTGGAGTCCGTAACGTTGCTGTTTGCATATCTCGAAGCAGGAAGTTGTTAAGATCTATTTCTTTGAACATCCGAGCATCATACGTCTTATCTGCCTCCGGATAACTTACAAATTCACAGTTTTTAACATTGCAGTCGTGGTCATGAAATGTCGCTTTTCCTTCCTTTACTCCCCAACCGCCTACTCCATGTTCCAGGATAATTGTTTTCGGTGGTGCATTTGGATCAATTTTTGGACTGAATGCAACTTGTTCTACAATACTGTCTTCTCCAGCGGCTATTTTCCAGATATCTCTCCTAGTTTTCTGTACTACTTTCCTACTGAAATACGTATGATTTTGACGCATCGCAGCTGCCGGTATTGTCATAGATTTCAACAGATTGTTATTTGCTTCCCGGTACATCGGCATTATGTTGAGTACCAAAGTTAAAAACAATACAAGTCCAATAAGGAAAATGAACTGCGACTGAATTTTGTAAAATTTCATACTGGATCTCGCTATGGAAGTTAATCTAAAGTTTTCCGTTAATATGTCTAGAACAAAACGATGCTAGACCAAACTAACTAATATAACTTCAACACAGTCCGTTCCTTGAAAATTAACTGGGAGGCTACCTAAAATTTCAACACCGTCTTATATATTATTGATGAAGCGCAATTTGAATCGATGAATGCATTACTCTTTTGGGGCAAGATTATGAGCTCTTTCAACTCGTAAAAGCCAAGCTCTGATTGTAGAAATCTCTTGTAATTGACAATAATTTAACTCGTCTGTCACACCACTAAAACCATTACCGATCCCCAAGTTTATGATGCTACTCTCTGTAAGTGTCAAAATGATTTCCATAATTTAAAATGATGCACCGTCCCAAATCCCGAAACGCAAGTTGGTGAAATGAAAAACCTCAGCCATTGTTCTTCATTTCTCCGATATTTGGAGTTGACAGTATCTACTTTGGCACGTGTTTCGGCGAGAGCATGTCGGACGGAGTAACCTATAAAATAGACAGGAAAGATGTGATCATGTGTGTCCCGTGACAAATATAAAACTTCATCTAAGGCTTTGAAATATTGGAAGAATGTCGAGAACATACTTCGTAAGGTATACGCGAGGGACCTAGCAACTGTGATACAACTTTAGAAGAAATAAACTTCGATAATGTTTTCAAAAACTGAATTCCTTCTGTTTTGCATTTGTTGTAAACCGATTTTATGTCTCTATAGAATTTGTGTAAGAATCTCTCATACAAGCCGAGATAAAATGCTTTTCTTAAAATTCTGCAACAGATTCTCGCTTATAATTCGGAAAACTCCCGCAGAGTGATTAAAAAGGTGAAACCGTTTCATCATGGAACACGCAAAACACATGTCAGATTTTTTTTCTGGAAAGAAAATAGAGATAAAGGCTGTTGTAAAAAAAAAACACAACTGAATCAGTGTACACTAAAATACACAACTGAATCAGTGTACACTAAAATACACAACTGAATCAGTGTACACTAAAATACACAAAAAACAAAAATAATATCAAACAGGGAATGCCACGTACCAAAAACGCAGCCTCCCCAAAACGAGCCCCACAGCACCCAGAAGTGCACACACCACACACACACACACACACACACACACACACACGCACGCACACACACACACACACAACACAACCAAACACACACTATCAACACACACTAGCATACAAAGCAAACACACGAGGACAAAACGAACAACCAAACGAACAACCACGAACAACAAGCCTTATTATTTTATGAATGTACAAACAAACACGTAAATTATCCATCTTCAAGTTGTTTTACATCGCCGATTTGTAAATATGCATATAAAACAAAATTTTAAACGAGAAAGTAAATGACAAAAATGAACACAAAACATATTCTTGAAAATTCCATACACGAACATAACTCCCATAGAACTAGGTCTCTAATCCATCGCACTTTTGTGTAAGGCGTGTGCTCCCTCATTTGTTTGCCTAACTTCAGCCAAATGAATTTAAGCTGCCGGGAAAATTACATCTGTTTGGCCACAAAAAGACTAGTTTACAATTGAGAAGAACATCACCGGTTACAGACATTTTTAACGCCATTGCATTAAGTGAACGATTGATCTGGTAACTGAAACAGCACGTTTAGCCAGTAAATGATGGTAAAACGTCTCCGCTAATACCCTTCCGTGTATTAAATATTTCACAGCCTTGTGTCACGGCTGGAAACTCTTAAGTAAATAGCGACTGACATCTGTAACTTTAGATGAAATGCATTTGACCAAATGAGTTTCCGGCTGAACGACATCGATGTTCTGTATGGAAAAATATAAAAGTCTTATCAGTTTAAGGTTAATGAACAAATTGTAAATGCAGTCCTTGAACTTACCGAATGGGCTCAAAATTACAAGTAGCTCTTATGTACCAAGAAAGATGTCTTACCGGAGGAAATGATCTTATATAGAGCAGTATTTTTATTAATGGAATTGCAAAAAATAAGAAAGCCTTTCTGGCAACTCTGTTTTCGTGCAGAAACGACTTGAATACGAAAGAAAGGCATATATGTAAACGTTGTTTTAGAGATAACAGAACATGGTTCTATCATTATCCTATAAGTTAATCTTTTTTTTTCTAAATTCGGTTAATTCAAATTGATCCTGGAATTTTTAAGTTAAATTAAGAACAAATTTTATAGAAAAATACAAAAACTAAAATAAAGCATCCTTCCGGGCTTCAGTGACTCAAAAATGATCCGACTTGAGGCCGGGACGGAATGAAAACTCATAGCTACATTTTCATGGCGTAGCATTTTACGTTTTCTTTGATAATGAAACTTTAAAAGGTGCTTTTCTGGTGAAAAAATAAATTTCTTCAAAATGATACATTTAAACATAAAATGTAATTTAAATATATACTAGAATCAACAACACATCTGAAAATCAACACATGCGAAAATCTGTTGAAAATGTGATTTGACAGCACTGTTTATGTTGGTATTTCAAAAGTGTTTGCAACGCTATATAATCAGCGTATAATTTCAAAAATAGTTTTCAGAAAGTTATACTGGAACCGTACTATTTGATGATTCGTTCTAAGATATGTTTATATCAGATAGTTTGAAGAACCTTGTTCTTTCATTAAAATATGATAGCGAGCAGCTTTAAGCTCTTGCAAGTTTTTCCACCTGTTGTCTCCGAATCCGCCGTTATAAAATCCCTTTAATTCATGGCATGATGTAATTGATGTTCATTTTGTTTATTTCTTAAAGCTGCTCGCTCTCAGATTTGGGTAAAAAAATTAAGTTTTTTAAATTGTATGAAAATAACATATTTTCGAACAAATAGTCAAATAAAAAGGTTCTAGCATAATATCGTGTCACGTATATCTGTAAATTTGAAAAAATACGCTACCAAATAATTAAGCGTAGCAAAAAGCTTTTGAAATTTTAATATCAATGTAATAGTATAACGGTGCCGTAAAACCAGCATTTTCAATCGATTTTTGCAAATTCCTACCTAGATTTTTACTTCTATTGTTGATTTTAGCCTTTAGTTTTATGTTTATATATAAGTATGTCATTTTTAATTTTTTTTTTGCTCCCGTAGGATGGCATATTATAATCGCACTGTCCGTCCGTTTGTCTGTCTGCTGGTGCGTCTGCCCTTATAATTTTCCTTGTCCGGGCTGTAACTTTGTCATTCATTGAAGGATTTTAAATAACTTGGCACAAATATTCAGCACATCAAGACGACGTGTCGCGTTCAAAACCCACGTCCCTTCCTAAAAGGTGATGATTACACTTTGAGATTGAAGGTAATCGAATCCTGTATACATTGTCTATGCGCATATTCGTGTTCGGACTGTAACTTTGTCATTCATTAAAGGATTTAAAAATAACTTGGCACAAATGTTCAACCATCAAGACGATGTATCGCGTGCAAAACCTACGTCCCTACCTAAAAGGTCAAGGTCACAGTAGAGTTTGAAGGTAATGGAATTCTATATACATTGAATATGCATACATTCGTGTCCAGACTGAAACTTTTTCATTCATTGAAGGATTTTGAAATAACTTGGCACAAATGTTCAACACATCAAGACGACGTGTCACGTGCACGACCCACGTCCCGATTTTAAAATTACATGGCACAATTGTTGAGCACATTGAGAGGACACAGACTGTGAGACAACTCTTTCGGGGGCATTTGTCACATGTGAGGGACAGCTCTTGTTTTTACTGCAACTGAGAGTGAGCAGTTTTAATTATAAGCCCTGGTGATCTGATGCACTAGCTGATGTACAGTGGACTTTCTTTTAGCAACTCCTATGTGCATACATCAAATTGTAAAGCTAGTTGTCCGATTCGTCAGATTTTGGAACTGTTATTATGAAGTTAAACAGAAATCGTAGGACTGTTGACTATGCAAGGAAAGAACGGACTGACATGGAAGGGAAGGCCTTGTCCCTATTTAAAATGGGTTAACATATTGTGGCCAATTTTTCTTAAGAGTAAATTCCGTTAGAAAAACAAACATGACAAATGTAGTGCGTTTTACGTATTTGCTTTATCATATCCCATGCATATTATAGAAGATCACGTGACAAGTCTCGATTCTGCCGGTGTCGCAGAAAAAAATGCGTTTTGAATTTCAAGATAAACGTGAAGTCACTTTGAGAAATGTTCAGCATAACTTGTTGTGATGTAATCCAATAGTATACAACTGTGGTTGTAAATCAAACACCCTCCGCAACATCAACAGTAACACTTGTCATCGGAAAACCATTGAATGATTTATAAAGCAAACGCGCCCCTACCGTTCTGGGAATTTATAATAACGAGAGAAATCGCAGTGCATTGTACTATCGGTCCTGTAGAAATGACGGATTTGAACCCCTGACTCCCGACTCCACTGTTCATCGAAGAGCCAAACATTTTCACTTGACTTAAAGTTTGATTTTCATATGACTTTATTCGTGGCTTAGATAAAGTCAAATACGTCTCCGTATCAGACACTCGAGGCTTAGAATCTTAGATATATTGTCGTAAAGACAACGCCCTCTTTTAATACTAGAAGTACGAAAATATGTTTCTTGCATTACTGCAACCCCGCTACCGGCAATTACTATGAATTCGATAATCTCATAGAATTGTCAATATTTTCAAGCTTAGCACATATTTGTTCCGTCGTGTGGGGATGTTTTACTTCTTTCAAATTTCATTCAAATTGATAAACGAGACCTGTTTTTACCTTATAAAAGTCTGTAGTGTGTGTTTTCAAAGTCGATCATCGTAAATCTGTATTTTAAAACCTTCAGTTTGAAATATCTTAAGTTTGTACAATCTGTATGTAATCGGGTATTGTCACGATATTTATAGACTTTACGTATTGTTTAAAACTTATCGTTGAATGTGTGGGTCATTTTCAGATGCAGTAAGATAAACGATAAATAGAACGATATTAAATTACAATAAACAACCTTAAACTTAAAGCGGATAACAAACGTTTACTGTGTTCAACTTCCCCCCTAACACAGTGTACAACCCCCGGCGTTGACAGTAGTTCCGGCGTTGACAGCAGCTCCAAAGTCAAAAACACGTTTTTACCCAGGTTAGGTATTTGTGAATGTTATTGCCATTTCTGTTGTCTTTGTGAGTAACGACCAGTATATATTGCTTCAGCATAGATCAAGGAATCAGCACGTGAAAATATGTCTAAACAGGCACCGCAAATGAGGGGACAATCCTCAGTAAATACGAAAGTTTTGCCGAAAATCGAGTGTTTTCGCATTCGGCATTAATTATATGTGTTAATATTCAGACATGAAAAAACAAGAGCTGTCCCTCAAAAGTGACGAATGCCCCCGAAAGAGGTGCCTCAGAGTCTGTGTCCTCTCCTTGTGCTCAATAAATGTGCTATGTAATTTTAAAATCCTTCCATGCATGACAGAGTAACCATGCATGCAGTTTTCAATTACTTTAAACACTAAGTGTGACCTTGACCTTTAAGGTAGGGACTTGGGTCTTGCACACGACACATCCGCTTGATGTGCTAGACAGTTGTGCCAAGTTATTTTAAAATCCTTCAAAGCATGATAAAAATATAGTCCGGACACAAATGTATGCATATATATAGGATTCCATTACCTATAAACTCTAAGTGTGACCTTGACCTTTGTGGTAGGGATGTGGGTCTTGCACGCGACACGTCATCTTGATGTGCTAGACATTTGTGCCAAATTATTTTAAAATCCTTCAATGCATGACAAAGTTACAGTCCGGACACGAATGTGTGCATATATGCATATATAGAGGAATCCATTACCTTCAAACTCTAAGTGTGACCTTGACCTTTGAGCTAGGGACGTGGGTCTTGCACGCGACACGTCGTCTTGATGTGCTAGATATTTGTGCCAAGTTATTTTAAAATCCTTCAATGCATGACAAAGTTACAGTCCGGACACGAATGTGTGCATATATGCATATATAGAGGAATCCGTTACCTTCAAACTTTAAGTTTGACCTTGACCTTCGTGCTAGGGACGTGGGTCTTGTACGCGACACGTTGTCTTGATGTGCTAGACATTTGTGCCAAATTATTGTAAAATCCTTCAATGCATGACAAAGTTACAGTCCGGACACGAATGTGTGCATATATGCATATATAGAGGAATCCATTACCTTCAAACTCTAAGTATGACCTTGACCTTTGAGCTAGGGACGTGGGTCTTGTACGCGACACGTTGTCTTGATGTGCTAGACATTTGTGCCAAGTTATTTTAAAATCCTTCAATGCATGACAAAGTTACAGTCCGGACACGAATGTGTGCATATATAGAGGATTCCATAACCTTCATACTCCAAGTGTGACCTTGACCTTTGTGGTAGGGATGTGGGTCTTGCACGCGACATGTCGCCTTGATGTGCTAGACATGTGTGCCAAGTTATTTTAAAATCCTTCAATGCATGACAGAGTTACAGTCCGGACACGAATTGTAAGTGGGGACGCACAGACGGACGGTGCGATTTTAATATGCCACCCTTCGGGGGCATAAAAAGAATAATCGCGGACGAACTTCAATCATTTCTCCAAAGGTCTGCCAAGTGTCACTTTGAATTATGCCGCAGGCGTTTAAAGTTGACAAGGTACACGAATCTGGCTAACGGGATTGGCAGTGTCCTTTTCGAAACGGTTATAATGAAAGTGCTTTTTGTTAATTTTATGTTAACGGAAACAGCAGTGTCGAAAAATGCAAAAACCACTGAAAATTGCGTGTGCCTTATGAACTTGAAACGTCGGTGGTTGTACACTGTGCCTAAGTTGTTGGGTTTTTTTGCATACATTTCAAAGTACAAAATTTTAATGTACTCAATCATCTTGCCAGAAACTATATGATTATACAATAGGCTGACTCCAGTTAAATCTCCAAGATAAACATCCCAAAAAGAGCAACGGCACCTCTTTAAACTCTTTTCCTTTAAATATTGTTTGTTGTTGATAACTCATGTCTCTGTACAGGATATGGACTTGATTTACAAAATGGTGTTTGTTCCATAGAAGTTAATCTTTCTGTTTTACTTGATAAGGGCATTTCTAACATTGCAGTTTTCTATTCGTTAATTAACTATACAACGATCTGTTAATGCACAAAAACACTTCTGTTCATGTAAATTAAAAGTAATCAAACATAACCATTCTCAACGGTACACCAGTAAATTAATCGAAACTAATCTTGTCACTTTACCTGTCATTGAATTTCCGATGTTTGTCCATTTATTTTCTTCCTTAAATGATCAGGACTATATTATGTCTAATCTTAACCGGGATATTGATCCACGTTTGAAATATAATGTTTATCTTGTAAAGCAGATGGATCAAAGTGTCACAGTTACACTGTGTAAACAATACATACCTCAGTTGAGATAAATATACTTATATACATGCAACATTCAAGTTTCCTTTCTTAAACAAACTAATGGGTTCGGTTTAATGTTTTTTTCATAAAATAAGATGCTTGCTTTGTGTTTCATGGCATTGCAAATATGTAGATTACGTTAATTACATTGCCAAAACCCGTGGTAAATGTTATACCGGTGTAAATGTTTCTTATTTCATATGCTCTTAAATTAGTTTCACATTCACCCCGCGTTAAATGTTCTTTGCATGCAAAAGGCGCTCATAAGTTTCTTTTAAGATGCACATGTTACATGGAATAAGTACCGTAATTTACTAACATCTAATTTATATATCCAAATTAAAAATACCATTCATAAATATTAGAAGTTGGTTGAATATGTTGTCAGTATATTATGAAGACTCTAATGTATGTATATACTGGACAGTTTTTATAAAATGCTAATTTATTTCAGTTGATACGACATGAATTTTAAATCGATTACGGAAAACTATTTCCATAGCTTTTTGAATCACTCTACAAGACTCATTTTTCAGATCTTACCACCCCCATTAAGGGGCAGTCGAGATTGGCTATCCATGTATTCCATTTGCATATCATTGAATTAGAGATACAAGCGCTGCATAATGCATTTGCGCTCTTTTGTTGCATGGGATTTGAAAAGGGGCCCTACCGTTCCCAAGGCTACGACGCCGTAAATTAATCGAAGCTATTCTTGGTAAAACTTACTGTAGCAGATGAAACAGTTTGGGATTGAAATAAATGTGCCTCTTTTAACAGATACTAAGCTCTCAAAAGTTTTTGCTGATATGCTTTCATGTCAGTGTGATTTCATCACTACGAAAGAAGTAAAGCTTAGCCGCGAATATCCGAGGAACACTTTAAAGAAAGTGCGCGCAAAATTGTTTCTATTTTGTAAAATGTTAAAATATCTACAATATTTTATAAAAACCTATACTGAAACACAGCATACACTGCAGTTTGCTAGAGAAATCAGATATATTAAGACACTTACGTTCAAGTTTATATAATCCCTTAAAACTGAACACCTGAAACTGACAACACCGACTGAACACGTACTAAGCTACATGAAACTTGCCATCTGGTTTTAAACGACGATTTGAGTTGAACACCGAGATAACGTTTAAATATTAAAGATAAAAGCCGCTCGGCAGGAGACATTTAAGTACAGGTCGCAATTTTTGCAGTGTGATAAGATAAATTCATGTGCAATACACAGTAGGTACTATGTGTCTTAAGTAAAATGTTTAACGATTTGTTCTAAACACAGGTTCATAATAAGTCGTAATTTACTAAAAAGTGCCATAATGCAAAATAAAAACCATTCAAAAATAGAAGCTAGGAGTTTCAGCACATATAAGCTTGACGCAGATAGGAGTTATAAAATAATTTATTTCGTACCATCACTGCTTTATTTGTACAAAATCGGCCTGCCGTATAAACATGAGGTTAACACGACAGGCAAGCTTTACACGACACGGCAACGGTCTGCCATACTGACATTCTCGCCGTATAAACCTTTCTCCAACTCGCCTAATAAATTCAATCACACTAAAACAGTTACCTAATATTCTCTATATGTGGTACCAAAGTTTGTCTCATTTTGAAGAAACATTGACTGCACAGTCATGATACATAGACCAAAGCAGTAGTAATATTTTTAAACTCACAGAAAAAGCTCGGGTAAATAATGTAATAATTGTTGCATGCTTATGAGCAAATGCACTTAAAAAGAATAATGAAATAAAAGAATGAAAACATTATGAGAAATGTGTTCATGGTGTAAATGCAAACAAATTTTAATAGATAATGCATATTTTAGATAACGAATTCATAACTTCCCTAATTTAAATTCCCTAAATGTCCGTATCACGACTATATTTTAATTTTTTTTTTCAATATATCTATAGAAAAGTAAGTTGAAAATAAAAGAAACGGATGAAAACATAGGTCTAATATTCGAGTGTATCTTGTACAAAATGTCAAGTATTAATAAATATTACAATTTCTGGATTTCAAATTGTTTCAGTACTGTTAATACGAATTTGGACAGCCCTGTCTTTGTAAAAACTCTCAATATTTCTCCAGTGTTCGCATACAAAACTTTCAATAACCTTCATCTCTTTCAATGACTTTCAATGACCTTCATTTCTTTCCATGACCTTCATCTCTTTCAAAGACCTTCATCACTATCAACGACCTTCATCACTTTCAATGACCTTCATCTTTTTCAATGACTTTCAATGACCTTCATTTCTTTCCATGACCTTTATCACTAAAAGTCGAATTTTATCAGTGTGAATGATCTTCATGTCACTTTCAATGGTACTTTTCATAAGCTAAATGACTTTAACACTTTCAAAACCTGCATCACTTTCAAAAGTGCCCATCATTTATAAATGAACCTTCATCACTTTCAATGACCTTCATCACTTTGAATGACCTTCATCACTTTCATTTTCTTTCATCACTTTCAATGACCTTCATTTCTTTTAATGACCTTCGTCCTTTCAATAACCTTCATTTCTTTTAATGACCTTCATCACTTTCAATGACCTTCAACGGTTTCAATGAATTTCATCACTTTCAATAACCTTCATCACTTTCTAATGAATTCAATCACATTAAACAGTTACCTACATCACTCTCAATACTTGGTCACTTTCAATGAGTTTGATCTCATTTTGAAGGCCAACACTTTGAATGACCTTTCATGACTTTAAGACCTTCATCTTTAATGACTTTCATCACTTTCAAAGCCATAAGCATTTATTAATATTATTGACTTATAGTAAAACTCGGGTAAATATATGTACTACAGTTTCAGTCTTGTGTCAAAGTTGGGTTAAAAAAATAATGAATCAATGAATTTAAACTTAGTAGAGACTGTCGTTCATAGCACGTAATATAAAAAATTATAAAAGATAATCGCCTATTTTTGATTAATTATGTCTCCCCTAATTCAATCCCTAGTCGGGAGACATATTTTTTTTTTCGTCAATCCGTCTGTCGAAAAGTCCGTCCGAAAATTCTACGTTTCCGGACGATAACTAGAGTCTATATTCGAGTGTACTTGCTACAAAAACTTCATAGGATGAATGGACTTATTGAGCAGATTTCTGGATTTCCAAATTGTTTTTGGGGTCAGTTAGTTCAAAGTGGACAGCAAGGTCATTGTGAAAGCTGGTCAATTTCTCGTTTTCGGATGATAAACTATAATTCCTTTTGACCTACAGCCCTTCAAATCTTTCCATAGGATGATTGGTCTTTAAGTAGATCCTTATCGTTTTTGGGGACCTTCAGGTCACATGTCAAGGTCACAATGACCGTTGGCCATATTTCTCGTTTCCATGGACCTTTATAACTAAAGTTCCTTTATACCTACAATGACCTTCAAACTTCATAGGATGATTGGTCTTATAAGCAGATGATCCCTATTGTTTTTGGGTCATATGGTCAAGGTCAAGGTCACAGTGACCGTTGGTCAATTTCTCATTTCCGGATGATAACTAAGTTCCTTTCAATGACCTACAACCCTCAAACTGGGGAGACCGTCAGTCCTCGTCCGTCCATTCTTCGCTTTCCGGACGATAACCTTGAGTTCCTTTTTGACCTTCACAGCTTTCAATAACCTTCATAGGATGAATGGTCTTATTGAGCAGATGATCCCTATTGTTTTTGGGGTTCATTAGTTTCAAAGGTCAAGGTCACAGTGACCATTGGTCAATTTCTTGTCCGGATGATAACTCAGTTTCTTTTGACCTACAGCCCTCAATACTTCATCGGATGATTGGTCTTATAGACTGATGACCCTATTGTTTTTGGGGTCATTAGGTCAAAGGTCAAGGACATACGACCGTTTGTCAATTTCTCGTTTCCGGATGATAACTAGATCCTTTAGACCTACAGACCCAAACTTCATATGATGATTGGTCTTATTACAGATGATCCCATTGTTTTTGGGGTCAGTAGTTCAAAGGTCAAAGTCAAAGTGACCGTTGGTTCAATTTCTCGTTATAATTTGGGGTCACTAACTCAAAGGTCAAGGTCATAAGGGGGGAGACAAGTTTTTTTGTGAAAAACAATCTCTAGTTTCTTTTCATTTTGGATAAAACGCTCATAGACGTAATTTATTCTGACGTCATCTTGCACTAGGGGGTGTAAAATGAGATTTTCCAGCACTGGTAACAACTTTGGTATGCAAGTATGTGTGTCTCTCACTATGAGTAAAGTACTGGTCACATTGTTCACTGCATAAACTGGTTCATGCGAATATACGAATATGACCAAATACATACTACTGGAACTATCCATCAAAAGTCCGCTGTAATTGGTGTTAGGTTATTGATGTACAGCTGTTAAGCTTTTCATGGTTTATATCAGAGGCATAATGATGGAATGCTTTTGGATAAATGGTAAACTACTGAATCCTGTCCAATGTGGCATTTATCTATGAAGTGCCAATGAAAGGGGGCCTAGTAAATAGATAACACCTAATAATTACAAAATTACAATTGGAAAATTACAATTTCAAACTGAAAGTATTATAAACATGATTAATATACAAATACCACATGATTTCCATATACATGTAATACAAAATCAATAAAATCAATTAAATAAAGACTACTATTTTAATGTTTGCGCTTTTAACGTCATAAATACAGCACTCCTTAACTAACAATGTTGTCACACACAATTCGTTTGAATAAATGAAAATGAAAAGTATTCAAAATCTCTCTGCTTCACTGTTCCCTGTTACATAAACGTCTCTTAAATAATTAAGGTATAAACTGCAGATATGAATAAAGATGTAACGATGCATTATATGTTGTTGTATTGAAATACAGCAATGTATTCTCTTACCATTGAGCTTGACTTAATATATTAGTTTCATAGAAAAGTTGATTGTCTTAAAGCTTGTGCTTCTGAACTTGGAATATAATAATAAATCAGTCACTGCAGCGCTGAGGGCTGCGATAATCACATTATCATGTAAAAGAAATCTACTTGTAAATTAACATTATTGATTTAATCTATATAATACAACAGTTATATATAGGTGGAGAAGCAATTGTACACAATATTTGTGCAGGTTTGTACATTGTAGTTCATATTTCACCAGGGTTTGTTCCGGAGTCACGACAGTATGGTTTTGATGGGAAAGCTGATGGGGAAAAAGAGCACTGGATGTAAGTTTATTTATAGCACAATGCAAAATTTTTGCAAGTGAAAGAATCAAAGAAACAAGAAAACATCGACCTTCCAGGACATAAAAATAATAGAAAGGAAAACCAGAAAGTCTCTTTCGCTGGCATCAGATTAGTCAGTAATGAAAACAAATTTACCTTTTATACGTATTCATTGTTTTAACGAACGTGTATAATTTAACAACATTTTATGGATTGATGTAATATTAAATTCAGAAAATGTAAATGTCATGAATATTTGATAGGGTTTAAAAGCATTTGAGTTTCTCTTATGTATGATAAATTGCCATTAAATAGTTAGCAGAAATATTTGAAACATGGCTGTCTGACTTAACATGATAAGTGCCTATACCACGCAGGTTATAGCTATATGTATATATTACAGGAATAAGCAAATTTATAGCAAACCTTAGCAATAAGTTTGATTATGCATATAATATGGATATATAACCGGCTTATAGTCGGTAATATTGGTAATGAAATAAATAGAGAGTTTTGGTGGAGCTTAGCTCACATTACTTATTAGAAATAATAAGTGAAATAAAAAGAATGTAATAATTGTCATATTGCAAATACCAAGTTAATATGAAAGCCGACTTCTTTTGAATAAAATGGGAGCATTTCATTGGACCGGAGACTAGGACAAACTGTAAGTTTTGCTTGTGGCCCACCAAAATTTTTTAAGCTCTTTTGCTAAATGTGTTATATATTTGTAAACAATGTTTTGTAAATTCGATCACTTACAGCGTATGATATATTGGTAAAATTATACAGTTGTACACAGGCAAAACGAATCACACGTTTACAATACTAAAGTCTTAAAACTGAATGTACCTTCAGTTCCATAGCGATAGAAGTGTTAGATATATTTGTAATACGACCATTTAATATACTGTAACATTACATGTAGCCAGACTTTAGTGCAACAGCTACCGAGATTACACACGCTGCAAACACCTACTTACTACCTGTTGCGAATATCATTTCTAGCAAAGACAACCCGATTAGTCTGTGCTAAAATCACCGGATTAGTCCAAATGGTCAGGCTTCAATGGCTACTAGTGTCTTATACATTTGAATGAATACAAGTTAACTTTGTAGGAAGCCGTCATATGCTTAATAAGCGCATCATTTAAGCAATATATGTATTTTAATACGTAAATTGTAAATTTC